>JAQIWG010009664.1:0-10475 GCA_034695025.1 Chamaedrilus cognettii
GCAAAGTCGCAAAGTCGCAAAGTCGCAAAGTCGCAAAGTCGCAAAGTCGCAAAGTCGCAAAGTCGCAAAGTGCATTTAAACCAAAATATCCGACTACGGGTTAAGCGGTCACTTTGTTCCTTGGTTCCGCTAGATTCCACACCTCGCAGCTGCAGCTGTCGATCAGCGTCCGTGTGAATGGCGAGTGTGGATTAGTATTATGGCGCGTCGTGATTGCCGCCTATTATATTAGCCGCTCCGTGATTGCTAATAAAGTCACGCGCTGAGCGCGCGGCTGCCATTGGTCGAGCGCGAGACCACGTGATACACCACGTGATACGTGACACGTGATCAATCCTACCGGACAGCCAAATCGGAGACCCGAAGCGCCGCAAAGGGCTGAAACTACTTAAGCAATTTTATTTAATACGGTTATTTAGCGGCTTAGGATTTGGCCGATTTTACCGTTTTCACTGTTACAGTTACGTTCACGTGAAGTTTTACGGATAGGACTGTTTGTTTTTGATTTCTGGATAGGGTTAGCTTAGGTTTGCAATAGATTTGCGGCCTCTTCCTCCTCCTTTTCGCTGGAGTAGCGGCGACTCGCAGAGAAATTCCGCAACCGTTCCACGAACTTCAACCACCTCGCATTCTTTTTTTTTATCTGACATGAGATTTGATATTCTAAAAATAATAATTAGCGGTACCGGGCAGCGGCTTGCTGCGCTAGTGGCTTGCGGACAACGCAGCGCGGGAGTTATTCATCGAAAAGCGGTCAGTGGCCGGTCCGTGGCCGGTCCGTGGCCGGTCCGAGTAAATGATGGCTGCGCGGATATTACGGCCGCATTAACACCTTACCCCGAAGTGTTTACGGCGTCAATTTATGGCGTTGGATCCTTTTATTTGACAGCGAGGGTCGTTAGGCGAAAAATGTCGTACAGTTCTTAGGGCAGCGGCGCGGGTCAGCAGCGATCGACCTAGACCTATTAACATATTGTTGTTGCGGCTGTTCTTGGAAAAACACGGAAACAACTAGCATCTCATAGAAAAGTTTTATGTTATGGATGTATCGTATTGAAATCACTATCTTATACTGTCTATGAACCCAAATTGAAAAATCTCCCTCGCTTCAATTACATGCAGTGTTTGCAGCTTGTTAAAGGTTTTGCTACTGTTTTCAAAATGCCAGTTTGTTAAGAAATGCACACATGACAGAATGGCCGCTCTGGCTCAGTTTTCGGCTCTCACGCTGAATTCCTATAAGCATCATGCTAACAGGCCACCAGAAACACGAAGCGCGTTAAAGGCTCTATCATAATCTGATATCAAGAGTAGCGTCGCCAGCCATGTGGCACGGTGGCTCGTGCCACATCTGAACTTTTCATATTTTTAAGGATTGAAACTGCCCGCCGATCATGCAAATTATAAATGCCGTTGTGATTCAACCATTTTATTGAATTTGCCCGTACAAGTAACCGGGTTCTTGAAATCGCCTCGAGTGTTCCATTATGCAGCAGTTTGAAGTTACGAATATTGATTATGCTAATTGTCCGTTGAAATTTAACCGTATTTTGTGATAATGTTCGTGCGCCACACCTAAAGTAAAACGCAGGCTGCGCCACTCAATGCAACGAGGCAGTACACGTGTGCGCAGCTAGCTCACGCACGCCAGCGCGACCCGACACATTTCACTCCAATCCCACTTGCGCTCAGCCGCAGAACGCTCTCACAATTATATTTCCTTACTGGTAACGCGCCAGGCACGCCGCAGCCATTTACAAGTGCACGAGTACAATGTTATGCAACATCACAAGGAGTCAATTTACAATACTTTCAGCAGTTCAGTCCGGTTTCCGAATCAGGTCCATATTTATTTTATCATTTATGCTCGGTCACGGTTGGCTGCACAAGGCTCGATAGCCGCTGCATGTCGGACGACACTATGCTGCACGTGTTAAGCCTTGTGGATCCTGCGTCAAAATCGGATCGAAATGCACCAATAGCGTAGTCGCGTCCACCAACCATCACAGGGCCAGCTTTCTACCCCCGGCCGCATCACGTGATCAACTTACTCCGTTTCTGTTTATGCGAGAACTTATGGCTTGTAGGCCGTCTACAGCATTACAATGCTGCCGTGAGTTGATAAAAGTTCAGACGAGGGCCCCTAGTGTAGCCACTCATTTGTTTCTCCAATTCAATTGGTTTTCTTTTTAAGGTTCATGTTTTTCGCTATGTTCGCTAAAAGATTGGGCAAAATGTACTTTTTGGCCGAAAAAGGCACCCGGAAGACTGACGAGAGGCGTTGCGAATTGAAATAGTCGTGAAATGTCGCAAGAATTCACAATTATGGCCTAGCGTATTTGAGAACGAATTCAATCATTTGTATTTTTCGTCGGTCTATAGATGCCCTCTGAAATCATGTTGTTTTATAAGGTTTTTAAGGACGGGCTCATGATATGAATGGTACGTGTCTGGTCTGTGCTTGAGTATAAGTGTCAGCATTGGATTTTGCTATGAGCAATGAGATGCCACATATTTTGGTTGGGGGTGTTCATAGCGTTAAGTCCCTGTTTTGTTTTTCAGGTTGTTTAGGGACGCGCTCATAATGTGAATGGTACGCGTCTGGTCTGTGCTTGGGTATGAGTGGTAGCACTGGTTTTGCTATGAGCAGAGGAGATGTCACATAGTTTGGTTTGGAGTGTTCATGGTATTGAGTGGATATGTTGAGCGCGCAGTCGTGTCTGACCGTCCGGTATGTAGCGTTTGTCTAACCGTGTGCAGCCAACTGTGACCGACCACTTACCGTTTTCGATAAAGTGGGATTGGTTCGCTAAGCGCTCGCAGCGAATCGTCCCAAGAGCGCTGCTCGAGCCATCAACTAGAAGACCCGGTCTGTAGCCTACTCATGAGTATGCATCGAGAGAAGTCGTCGTTCATTGAAACTGGTCCTTAGGCTTACCGTGAGTATAGCCGACTCACGGAAAACATCGAGCGGCGCGGTCGTTTCTTGGGCCCTGGTCTTTAGGATCACCGTCGAGTCTCGACTCACGGGAAAACATCGAGAGAAGTTGTCTTTCATTGAAAACTGGTCTTGATTTGCCACTAGTATAGCCGACTCACGGGAAAAGGATCGAGCCACGTCGTTTTTTCATAGGCGCCTCTCAAGATTCTTCCAGAAAAGTTTTGCATTGTATTAGGCACGTAATTAAATATGTCTATCACTGCATGTTATATAGCGGTACGCTTGTCAAGAGACAACCTGTTAAACTCAAGCACGAGCCTACCGGCATGCAGTCAGCCGTGGCGACCGCAGTGCGTAGCATTCCTGGCTAGTGAAGAGAACTGGCGCTCGCTCGGTAGAGCGATCCGGAAAATTGCCTCGAGGGAGCTCTGCGGTTATTCTAAGAACTGCGCTTGTAGACGCTAGCCCGATCCGACACGCTTGGCGAGCCGGGCGCTCGTGGCTCTCGTCAAGGAAAACGGTTCTTCTCGCGAATCACGCTTATCGACCACGCGCTCATGGATCTCTAGGCAAACGGTTACCTTGAGAGCCGCGTCGCTCGACTTTTTCCCGGTGCATGCTTTGTCCGCGCCTTGGGTGCTTGGCTAAGAAAGTATTTAAGTTTCGTAACGGGATACAGACAGCCTATACCGCATGCGGTGTAGGCTGTCTGCGTAAGTGTTAAAAAATTACTTGACCTATTTGGCTTAACGTTATGAATGTCTTCACTTCACTCACACGAGTAGCCGCAAAACGTCGCACACAAAAAAATAGAGATTGCCTAACGCGAGAGAGACAAAATTAAATATTATTTCTCTCTCGCGGATGATAACTGGTAGATCAGGATGTTAACAGTTTAAAGGCTATAATATAGGGCTGTAAGTAGTAATTACTAAACAGTCATTAGAGAAGTGTCTCTCCCAGCCTGAAATTGGTTTCTAACCGCTGTATTACATGACTTGACAAACGTTGCTGGGCTGCAGTTATATTTATCTGTCAATTGCAAAGCAATGGTGTCATCATCATTTGTCATTGTATAAATATACAAAAGTAGTGAATTATTTGAAGCCTTAAGTTTAGCAAGAAAACACATCCTGACCAAGGTGTAAATATGTCGAATAGGCAGTAGATCAGAATAAAATTGACACCCATGAACAATAACTTGATTAAACGTTTTAAATGGTTTCATAAACATGCTGGACCAGGGGTGGTCAAGTGATACAAGGTGGTCAAGTTATAGCACCGGTCATATGATAATTATTCGTGTTTTTGTCGATTCGCTCCGTGCCTTGTTTCTCTACTATAATCGACCGCCTATGGAGATCTCTACCTAGAAAGCGGTGCTGTCTCGAGATTCGCGTCTCACGTCTATAGCTGTGCGCTCCGTGCTGGTATGCAAGTTCCAGTGGCGCCGTGCCCGCGTGTATCATGTCAATTATAGATGCTATTGTAATTCAACAATTTCGTTGAATCAACAATTAACCGGATTCTTGAAACAAATATTTAAAACCCGCCTTGAGTGCTTCTATTACGAAACAGTTTGAAATAAAGAATATTATTCACGCAAATTATGCAACGAATATTAACCATATTTTGAGATAATTTTCACGCGCCACACCTAAATTCAAATCGTTGCGACGCCGCTGGATATCAAACTTTCCTCTCCTATTCTTAGCGTCTCTAACAATGCCTGCAGATAGTCATTTTTCTTTATGCCTCCGGGAGCGCAGATCTCAAGGGACTTCTTTTAGCGGATCTATTCGACACTGCTTGAGTCCAAGCGATACGCGTGGACGAGGCCGTGTGTCACTTGACAGGGACTGCATGCTCGGGGATGCGCTGCATGGTCTAATGTAGCACAACCTGGTGACATCGGTCCTTAGCCTTCGCGTTAGAACGATTAACGGCGCTTCTTTGGACGTTTTTTTCTAATGAACAATATTTTTGATGCTAATTTTCGCCCGTTTTATGCTGAGCGTCATGTTGGTCATGAGGTCAAATGTACAGGCTATAGTTTAGCTAGTTGCAGCTTTCTGAGTTTATGGACTGTGTCACGGTCACGGTGTGTGTCACGGTCACGGTATGTGTCACGGTCACGGTGTGTGTCGCGGTCTGTGTGTGACAAGAATTTGGAGACGGTTAAGTCCACGTGAAGTTCTATGCTTCGGAGTCAAGCAACGAACCACGCCCCATTTTTTAATCGCCTCTCGCACGAGGAGCTCTGGATTGCAAATTTGCAGAACAATTGTTGTTTTTTCCGTTATTTGCAGGGGGCTACTCTAACGCTAAGATTACAACTGTTTTAGATCCTTCAATAACCTAAACATTTGATCTATTTACCTGCCTGATTGGTCGATAAATAGATCAAGTGTTTACCATTTCTTGGCAAACACCGTTTTCTGGCTGCGGTTGTCAGGAGGCGTCGGTGTTTCTATTCGACAAGCGTCTTGCGGACAAGCTGCACAAGCCCAAGCGGCGCGAGATAGTGACCGAGATACTGCGGCGAGAGGTGGCGCTACTGGCGAAACTGAAGCACCACAAGATACTGCGTGTACTGCACGCACTCGAGGAATGTAAGTAAGTAGCATCTTCTACTTACTCTAGTGGCTAGTAACTCTCTAGCAACAATCAATGACTCTATGACTTACTTTCTCTAGCAACAATTAATGGCTCTATACCTTCTGTAGAGGCTATCAGTAACTCTTTCGGCCAAAAGCTCGACCTCGATTTGAGTGCGAATTAACCTCGGTTTAGTTTTGTAGTCAGAATTAACCAATGGGATTATGTGAAACAATATTCTCGTGCAGTCCCATTGATAAATTTGGACCACAAAACTAAACCGAGGTTAATTTGCACTCAAATCGAGGTCGAGCAACCGGCCTTTTGATCTCCCTTTGTCACCAGCTCATATGCATAACAACGAAGAGGGATTTTCTAGCAAAATCTTCTTGGAGCGAAAACACAAAAGTTTGCTGAGCATCTAAGATTTTCACAACTTATGAAATTATCTACTCCTACTTCAGGCATTGATGAGGCGGGCAGGTGGGATTAAGATTTTCATTAGGGGAGTCTGAAGATCTTTCCATCCTTTCGACGAATTAATACCTGCGTATCAACACAACTCCGGAGTGGTGGATTGGAGAAAGCAAATCGAAAGTCAGGAGTGAAAATAGTTCTCATAGTCACAGAAGGGATAATTGCTGTTCTAGCAGATGTCACGATAGAACATAAAGGCTTCTCACTTTTAGAAGAATTGCCCAGTTGGTAGTAACAATGCTGAAATGTTTGCCTACACGTCACTGACTAATGCAATGTCGGGTTATTTATCGCCGTTCTATGCCAACAAACTGAATTTAATATCCGCATCGGAAGAGAACAATTCAATATAATTATTCCCCTGAAAGGCAGTGAATGATTTGTTGTTTACGACTCTGCACACTCAGTAACTAGTACGAACCGAGCTCTAGCCCCTCTCTCATCTATCAGTCAGGAAGAATGCAATCTTGTTTCAGCTTCCTCCACCCTCCTTCTCATGCTTACGCCGCGGACTGACGATGCCTTTCAACTTCTTGCATTTGAAATTCGAGTATTTCAAAAGTAAGGCCTCCTTTCCACGAAGCATATTTTGCATGCAATTTTACATGCATTTTTACATGCCATTTTATATGCAATTTTGCATGCAACCATGTCAAGAGAATTACAATGTAAAATGTCCTTAAGTGGGTTTTATGCAAGCCGTGCATGAATGATGAAGCCCAGTAGGGAACAAGCCGTGCATGAAACCCAGTTAAGGAAATCATTGTCATGACAACGATCATCGGTCCGCCTTAACACAGTTGCATGCAACATTGCATGCAAAATATGCATGGTTGAAAGAGCCCCTAAGGTTGTCCAGTCGGTGCTTTTGAAATGCAAGCTTTCGGCTTACGAAATCAGATCGATTCAAATTTCATTGCGCTTTTAAAAGTAAGTTCTTATCTCGCATTTAAGCAGCCACACGATGCTTTTGAAATACAAGCGTTTTAAAAGGATGATGATTCGTGCTTTGAAAAATCATCGTGTTGTTACACTTCGCCCCCCTCCCCCCCTCCCCCCCTCCCCTTCTCCCCTAACACTGACAGCCCCGCGAGATGGATGAACCAGCCAGGCGTCGCCTTAGGTCGCGCGGGTCGTGAACTCACCTGACCCCTGAAGGGAGCGCGCTGATTCGCTGACCCCGCAGTGAACCCTAGAGACAACGAGCTGATTCGCTGAAGTGTTTTGTTGCAAAGTGCGGACAACGTGTAGGACAATACACTTAGCGCTGGATGTGAAGATGTGACGTCACCAATGTGAAGAAACTTTTGCAAAGTTTTTTATGAATCTGAACATTAAACTCTTTTTGTTTTCCTTCTATTGTTATCTTTTTGTGCTTTACTCTAACTTAGTTTTCCGGTTAGCTAATCGAGATTTTTATCATTCTTAGTTCGAATATTGTTAGTTAATTGGCATATGGTGATTGGTGGGTCTTATTTACATATGACGTTAGTGTGGCTAGTGCGATTTTATCGATCATGCCATAATATGGAGAAATTTTAGAGGTTTTAGGAGCTGTACGACTAAATTTTACACCACCTGTGTTTAAGACGCGCGAGACCTTAAATTTAACTCCTCAACGCCAGCAATAGCGCGCGTATCCCCCAATATTTGCCTGTGATCGGTAGGATCGCCCAAAGGTTCAATGGCTGTCGCGTGTTTGACCTGAAGCACACACATGTTGCAGCGACAGTCTCGCGTTTGCCACGGAGCCAGTGATGGGAAGTCTGGCGAACCTGCTCGGCAGCTTTGACCGTCTGCCCCCCAACGTACAACAGGAACTCAAGGTTCGCTCTCATTCATAGATTCTTTCCTCCTATTATCCGTACTGTTCCCTGCCCTCCCACGCCCAACGCGCAGCAAGAACTCAAGGTTCGCCCTCCTTCTTTGTGTCCGATCTCGACGCATTTAACTTGAGATTTTTTGACAACCTAGTGGGACCGAAACTTCTCTCTCCAACTGCATGACACCCCTCTATACTTTTTTAACCCTGCATATGGTATCTTTCTTACTTATTCATACGAATAATAGCGTACTTTCTTGAGTCATGTACCAATCGATTTCACCCCCCCCCTTTCTATTATTGAAAAGAGCGGTTAACGCTCTTTTCAATATTGGAAAGGAGGGTGACGACGTTGTGACAAAAAAACCAAGGACTGGTCAAAGCAAGGAGGAGGATTGAGCTGGCTAGAGAATGACCAAGGATCTGCAGAGAAGATTTGTCTGCTTTGGGTCTTAATGAAGGAATTGTTGCTGCGAGCGTCGAACGAGAGCAGCATTCCTAATTTAGTTCCTGAATTTATTTTCGTCGATACTTCCTCAATTTTTATACCGCCTCCCGTGTCTGGGCCGCGAAAAGCTTTCCAGGCTTCAAGACATGACCACAGACCCTTCCCAATTCGTATACCACCCTCCCTAGGTGTCTGGATCGTGAGAGGGAGGGGCATTCAAAGGCATACGACGGCCTGCAGCGGAGAGGCGTGCGCTGACTTTGAACCGACGACCCATCGGGCAATCACCGAGCTTGTTCAAGCAGCGAATCATTTCTGTCAAATTCCAGGCGAATCAATTCCCTTAAAGTATTATGGCACAGGCATGGCTACATATAGAGTCTGCGCAGTATAGAGAGCAAGAAGGACAGGGAATGGAAGAGAATAGGACATATGGAACAGGAATATGATAGATGATTTATTACTAAAAATAAATTCGAATAAAAATATGAAGAGAATGACGGAAACCCGCCAGGTGTGGAGAGGTTGGATGTCAGGGACCTGCCGTTTGGGAGTGCACTAGAGAGAGAGAGAGTATGCGCAGTAAACACCAAGGGATGCTATAATTGCAGTGTTGTAACTAACGCATTTATATAGATGGCCGTAGTTGTTGCGATCGATCGCACAGGAAGTATGAGAGGCAATAGTTTCGTCTCATATCAATATCGTGGCCTGTGACGTCATGATAATTTTACGAATGGGCGCCCTCGAGACAAGGGGGCGTCGTGATTGGCCGGATCTATGGGGCGTTGTGATTGGTCAGATCTAGGGGGCGCGTGATTGCTACAACTACCTGTGCCACTCGCGTGGAATGACAATTTAACTGAATTGTTTTAAAAGTTTTCATTTTTATTATGTCTTTTATGAGTTTAGTGGTGTCTGAGCCAGTGTTACATATGCATGTGCTTTAGAATAGAAACGGGTGGATGGTTAAATTGATGAAATTAAATAAATGTATTCAGTTGCAATGGCAATGTCGATAATGATTATAATTTGTCGCTGCAGGAGTATAAGTTCCTCGACATCGAAATAAAGTGCGGCATTCTTCAGGTCAGCTTTTAAGAATAATGTCAATGCTACTAAGTTACTTACATTAGGGGCGCTTTGCCGTTACATAATGGTTTCAGTCACGTTTCGTTGTCAGTGTGTGAATGCTTGGTCTCGCAGGTTTTTGTTTCTGCTCGATGCATTCACATGCACTGCATTCTTTTTTGCACTTCCTTAACGCCTTCTTTAAAGCATTTCCGTCCACTTATTTACCATGTGATTACGCAAGTACAATAAAAAATAGATCAGCTGGTGCAATGGGGCATAAAACCTCACCTCCTTCCCGGTACTGGGCTGCTAACAAAAAAACAATTCTGCCATGCTGCCGCCAGGTGGCCGAGGCCCTACTTCATCTTCACGCCGTGGAGCGCATGGTCCACCTCAACGTCTGTCCACAGAACGTGGTCGTCACCAGGAAGGGCATCTGGAAGTTGACCGGACTCGGCTTTGCACAGGCCTCCACTGACAGCACCATCAAAGTGCGCGCACTCTCGGCTGCTATTGAAGTATTTGTGCGATCCTTTCGTTCACGCACTAACATGGGCAAATTTAAATTTAGAATTATTCAGTTAGACCTCGTTCAGGTGGCATCATTAGCTGCGTGACTTTTTTTGCTCTCTCACCATCGCTTCCTCTTCTGTCTTGTACGTATGTACGTATGCACTTGTAACGCACCAAAAATATGACGTGCAAGTGGAGATGGAAAAACATCGTCTGCATGAATCACAGGTGCTTGTGGAAGAAGTGCAGCAGACTACACACAGCTTTGCGGTTAATATTGGTTTTAACCTCGCACCTTCACACAATTTTATTTCCGATTCCATCTATGTCAACACAATCCGTCTCCCCCTTCAGGACTCGTTCCCGGTGCGTCCCTGGCTCTCGAAGGTGTCCAAGATGGCGCAGCCAGATCTCGACTACGTCGCGCCAGAGATCCAACTTGAGACGACCAAGATGGCGACGTGCGGCTGCGACGTCTTCTCTCTCGGCCTGCTCGTCTGCGCCGTCTACAACGAGGGAAGGTCGCTGATACGCGCGGCATACAGCCCGGCCAACTACGTCAGGGAACTCGATAGGGTTAGTGGATGCCTGGACTGTGGACC
>JAQIWG010009665.1:0-10474 GCA_034695025.1 Chamaedrilus cognettii
GTATTGTCCATTGTCCAGTGTATGTCCAGTACGGTGTATTGTCCATTGTCCAGTGTATGTCCAGTACGGTGTATTGTTCATTGTCCAGTGTATATCCAGTACGGTGTATTGTCCATTGTCCAGTGTATACAGCTCTCCTATACTGCCATGCTGCACTGCGGCTGGTGAATGAGCCGTTTTATTGTGTGGACACTGAGGCTAGCCAGAGCAATATCTCCCCGACCAATAATAGAGAGAGCCGCCGCGCTGCGCTACTGTCTGACACTCCTACTGTCTGACAGTAGTGTGATGATTATTAGTGTCTCTCTGCTGATCCAGTCTATCAGCAATATCTCTGGATATTGCTTGCTTCTTGTTTTACTGCATACAATAACCTGAGTACTGTTGGCGGCTTTTGAAGTTTTGTTCTGAGATAAATACATGTGTAATGTGTAATGCGTTTTTGCATATGTGATTAACCTTTCACTTATTTTCTTTTCATTAGTAAATTATTGGTTTTCCCATGCAATATATATCAACTCCTATATTTTTGTTGCCTTTTTTGATCATTATTCCTGATCCGCTTCCGCGCTTGTTATATAAAAGTGACTACACGGATAACAGATATGTATAATGTGTTAGTTGTGATGGATAGTGCGAGACATAATCAGAAGTTGTATGTGACAGATTGAGACATAAATCATGAGTTTGATTGTTCCAGATTGTGACAATAATGATACGTTTTATTGCTGCGTATTGAGACACTAACCAATAGGTTTATATGTGACAGATCGAGACGCTGATGGCCTCGCTGGGTACTGGTCTCAATGACGAGGAGCTCGTCATCAGGGAACCAACTGACAGAATCTCCTTCACCTGCGAAGGTTTGACCCGCTTGTTACGATACGTATTTATTGTGTGCCTCTGCTTGTGAACTCTTTCATTTGTCAGGAGTTACATTCATGCGCAGTTTGGTTACTGGGTATATTCTATTTAGTGAAAAAACGCGAGTATTGGTATTTTTTTAAATATTTACTTTTATCTGCGTTTTACTGTTTTAATATTCTGTAATCTTTAAAGATCTTGCGCAAGCTATATAAATGGCTAAGTTGCAAGTGAGTATTAATTACTATATTTTAATCCAGTCTAGACTACTAGATACTGTGCCATATATTGAATCGTGCCAAGCGTGACATATTTCCACTATAGATGGTGCAATTGTTTAATTACGGCCTAGTGATCTAATTCCTTGACTCATCTGGTGTTTGGACAGTGCTTGTATTTGTGTTCAATTTTGTTTCATCGCGTACACCTATTGGCCTATTGTTATTTCCTAATTTTTGTGGTTAACTAGTTATCCGGGTCGCAGAGACTGTTGCTGATTGGCTGGCGTCGATTGGCCTGCCCCAGTATGAAGACATCTTCTTTGCCAATGGCTTCGACGACCTTGCCTTCATGGTGAGCTCACTGACGGTCGTAATTTGATCCTAACGAGGAATTGCATTGATATTGTAGAATAAGAAAGCACACTGTATATGAGCGGTATTCTGTAGTAAGCAGAAGGCGGTCAATGTTCTCACATTTCTAGTTTCTTCAGTGCTGCACAATTCCGAACAGATTGCGAATGACAAATGTCCTATGCTTTATGTCAGCGACGTCTGCTCTCTCAAGAAGATGAAGCGGACGTTAAACTCTTGTTAATCGAGCGCGGTTGCGTTTGCGTGTAGGGCGAGGACTGCGTGTCGGACTCGGATCTGCAGGAAATAGGAGTCCTGTTTGAGTCGGACCGGCGCCTCATTCTCTCCTCCCTCGCTCACCGCTCACCTCGACGCTCACTCGGTGAGGAGCGCATCATTGCGTTTTTAATAGACTTATGAAGTTGATTGATGTGTGTGTGAGAGCACTGGATTTCTTGTTGTTTTTTATTAATTGCCATCTAAAGGGACGTAGCTGCAGCGAACAAATAGCTTAGAAGCCAATTTCAAGAAGCCAATAGCTTAGAAGCAAAATGCTTTAAATTAGAATGTCAGCGTATTGTGGTACGGTATTCTAACGTTTAATGTTGTAGTTAATGTAACGTGTCACTAAATAGTGACACGTTACAGTTCTATCGTGATATGAATGCATAATGGTGTGGTGCATGCGTGTGTTACGGCAGAGTTCACGTGTGTTGAGACATGTGGAGGTGTGGCGCGTGTATGTTGCAGCAGAGTTCACTTGCGTTGAGACGTGGCTCACGTCCCTCGCTCTGTCCGAGTACGCCGACACATTCCGCTCGAGCAACTATGTCACGCTCGAGCGCATCCTTCAACTCTGGGACTTTGAGCTCAGCTCAGTGAGAGCTTGTTTCTCTTCTCTTCTAGGACCCTCAGCTATTGGCATGTAGTGGGTCATGCTTACTAGCTACTAGCGGAATATTTCATCAGCTGAAGAGTAACTGTGCATGCTTTCTAGTTCACTTGACACAATTATCTACAGTTGTAAGTGTTGACAAGACTTCATTGTTCAGAGTACATGGATCATGCACACTGTGCAATAACGAAGATATGCCGTAAATTAACTTTGAAATAGTTTGTTGAAATTGAACTACAGTATGCATTTACACGAGGACAAAGCTATGGCCATATGAAGCAAAATTTTCACAATTTTATATGTAACGAACAATTAAAGTTGCAAATAAAACAAACGATATCAAAACATTTAAATTTTACATACCCATTCTCCAGGCCAAGGTATTTCGAAGAGAGTACCATATGAAATGATTCGTGCATCAGTTAAACTGAGTTAACTGGACTGCTTGCGCTCTGTGGTACAGGTGCTTCAGATTTCAAGACTGGGTCACCGCAACCGCATGATGGCCGCGGTGCAGAGGTTGCGGCGCAGGGGCAGCGCGCAGACTATGGCCGGATCTCTCAGCAACAGCAGCAGTCTCAGCAGGGCCGCGGTCTGCCTTCTCTCTGACATGCCGTTTTGTAATTTGTGTATTTGTGGCATTTAATTCTGTAACAGTTGCGGTGGGCGCTTATTTGTTTCAATGGCTCTCCTATACGACTTGATCTGATGCTAATTTCACACACTGTTGTTGGCATCAAGGAGTTCAATTTTAGTTTTTCACGCATCTCTCGGTCAAGTGGTCAACAAGTGGTCATCAAGTGGTCAACTAGTGGACAGCAAGTGGTCAACAAGTGGTCAAAAAGTGGACAACAGCTGAAACTGTGTTGAATGTATTTAACACCAAAAAAGAATGTTGTTGAAAGGTTGTGGTTGTGGTTGGCATTGTTTGGATATGCATGTCGTCTTTGTGCGAGTGAGCGACTGAAGTTTTAGCTATGATTTTAAAGATATGCTAATCTTGTTGATCATGCTGCAGTGCTAACAGTACACTGTGCCCTGAATGCTGCACTGCTGGCAGGAAGTACACTGTGCTCTGCATGCTTGAGTACACTGTGCGCCGCGTGTGTCAGTGCTGGCAGTACACGGGTCCGCGCAAGAAGTCCGAGCTGGACGAGCTCAGTCTCTACAAGGACTACACCACCCTCAGTCGCAGTCGACCCAACGGCCTGCGGGACTCCGACGAGCCCCCTGCCCCCCCGTCGGTCCCTACCCCCCCCTCGGGGGTACAACATACCCAAACACCTTTCCTCACTGGGCCAAAGGACCTCCCTAGTGACTCCACAGCAAACCATCTCAAGGCCGCGCAGAACAGCGATGCTCCATTGGTGGAGAAGAAGACTCTGAATTTGAGGGGGGTGGATGTGGAAGCGAATGGAGTGAAGGGGGACGTGGAGCGGTTGAATGGGGTGGCGGAGGGCGGGGGGGTGTTGACGATACGACCCCCCCAGACGGGTGACACAGAGGGGAGCATTACTGAGTGGAGTCACCACCCGGATGTACTGCTCAAGAGCAGCTGTAACTATGTCACCATGGTAAGTGAGTGAGAGTGAGTGAGCGAGCGAACGAGTGAGTAAGTTTGGTGAGTAAGTACGATTTAATCATTTCATCTTGGAGTCAACAACTGGGCGGTACAGCTAAAGAGAGATGGTGCGGTATGTGGCGACTGACCATGTAGACTGCTGGGTATAGCTAGACAAGAGTGCTGTTACTAGAAAACCTCTTGACCAATCCTGCGGCAGTGAGTGAGAGCCGAGAGCTGATTGGTTGTGTGCAGTACCTCGGGTGTGCTCCAGTGGAGAGATTAGAGGACGCTGAGGCGACGCAGCAGATCATCTCTACGGTCAGGGTGCGTGCTCCACTCTGTCTCTGCTCGTTGTTTGTCTAGCTGTCTCTGACATCGATGATCTCCTTATACATCAGACATTAGACATTAGCTATACTTTAACATTAGCTATGCTTTTGTTGATATTTGTGTGGTATGTTTGATTTATGGTGCATTGAATGGTTGGAGAAGCTCTTGAGAACTTGTACTTTAATTTTAGAATATTTATTGAAATGGAACGTTTCATGGTTTCATTAGTGTAGCAAGTCTTTGGATGCTCTATGAATGAACTTTATGTTACGATATTTAATATTTGATGTTTTATCTTTTTTGTTTGATCTAATTTTTTTACTTTGTGCTTAGTACTACTATAATTCATGAGCACTATGTGTATTGAAGCTATTCTCCAGGAACACAAATAAACAGCAAGTATTGTGTGTGTGTGTAGTGTGTGGAGGGAGTGAAGGCTACACAACCTATCATCCTCTGTATCTCCTGTCTGGGCATCACATTCATGGACGCTCACTCCAAGGTCTGCTGCTCATCTTGCTGCTGTTGATTTTGCTGTTGATTTTGCTGTTGATTTTGCTGTTGATTTGCTGTTGATTTGCAGTTGATTTTGCTGTTAATTTTGCTGCTGCTGAATTAGCAGCAACAAAAATGACAAAAACTTGAATATTTTACTCAAAGCTGGTGGTTAATTATAATTACAATGTAGCTGTTTTTTGATTGGCTGTCTACTGCGCAGATTTAAATGCCAGTTGTGCGTGCCTGAGCAGTGAGCAGCCTGTGTGCGTGTGTGGAGAGCGCGCATTTATTTGCGGAGTGCATGTGCGTGCAGTCTGTGCGTGTGTATGTACAGAGTGTGGTGGGGGTGCACGACATCGGCGACATATTCTGCGTGTGTCAGGACAGCGCGTGTCTCAACTACTTTGCGTTTGTGACGTGGGACGTGACACGGGCGACACACGACTGTCACGTCTTCACCGTCGACAACACGGTAACGACTTTCGTCAGTTCTCAATTGTTTAATGTTCATTCTGTCAGCATAAGTGCTGAATAGGACATGAGAAGAAGCCAAGAACAAACATTTGAGTGACTAACTGTAGAATCAAATGAACGCCACTGACAAAAAAAGTCATTTTTAAGTGATAACCTCTAAAGTACAGTATTGTGTATATTTCATTGCTAACTTACGTGGCTACCTTAGTTTTATATAGCCATGCTATCTTGTCTGCTGAATGAAGCTAGTTTGATTGACGTAAAGAAGTGCAGTTCATTCTCTTATTTGCTTGGGCAGTGGGCACTCCATATTATTCTTTTTCTCAGTTATTTTGCCCCGTTGTGTCAATTGATACACCACTTTTGATATGCCTCTTGCTACCCCAACCTTGATGCCCCTTCCTGTGCTGTGTGCAGGAGCTCGCCACTGAGATAGTGCTAACCCTTGGCGAGGCATTTGAGGTCGCCTACCAGGTGGCCGTCCAGCGCTGCGCCGCCCCCCACAACCAGCTCGACTCCGGCTGCGTCTTTGCCACTGTGCCCCCCGCGACCCTCCCTGCTCCTCTGGCCTCAGATAACGTCTCCGGGGCCGCGGGGGGTGTTGGGGGGGGCAGTTGTTGGGGTGGGGAGGGAGGGAAAAAGCAGAACCGTCGGTCGCTGCTGATTTCGAATGCGGCGGTTTGTCCGGCGCCGCAGCAGAGGTAGTGATGCGGACTGCTGCGTTTGACTTTAATAGGGCATGGAGACAGACTAATGGGTAAAATCTGGCAGCAGGGCAGTGATGCAGACTGACTGTTTGTTGGCTGTCAGTGGGGCATGGAAGCAGACTAATAGGTAAAATCTGGCAGCGGTGCGGTGAGGCAGACTATTACGCAGCAGAGTTGATTCAAGCTGTTGGAATCCAATGCTAGTGAATAACGAATTTTGTGTTTCTTTTGGATAGGCATATTGCGTGCAACGCGTGCACTTGGGTGTTTGTATTCTAAGAGTTAATTTAATTTAATTTTAGACATAGTCACAAAATTAACCGTAAATTTGAGCGCATTGAATAGAATGGTGTATTTATCAATGATAAATTTGATTCGTTTAAGCATGTAAGTATCGCTGCAGATGTGGTATGAAGATTTGTGCTGGTGCCGTCATATTGCCATGTGGTTCACGCTGACTTTAATGATTTTCTTTCTATAGTGATGTCATTTGTACGATGTAGCACCGCGTTATGGATGCCTGTGCAATACAGCCTAAGTGTAGTAAGCTTTACTCTGATGGCCTTATCATCAGGCGTGGTCAATTTGCGCTTTAAATCCAGGCTAAGCAATTGTATTGTATAGTCGTTGTGGTTTTTTATTAATATTTGTCTCAACTCGATCTGAAAGAATTCTAATTAATTTGTATATAATACAATGTAGAATTTAGTCGCTACTTTTGTACTGCATTCATCTAAATTGATGTATTTTCTGAATTCTAGGTGTCGATATTATGATGTTTGATTTAAATTTATATAAAATCCTCTTTTGTTCCTTTAATTTTTTTGATTTCAACGATGATTGAAATTTGCATGTTATCTGTCATTTTCTGATTTGCATTGAATACGTAACATCGAAGGAACTTGGATCATATTTATTTTTACTAATCAGTGATACAAACAAAATTCTTAAATGAAATTTCTTGTATGTAATAAAGTAAAATTGTATATAATTGTCTGAGGAGTAATGAAGCGTATCATGTGTCTATTGTAACGTTAAGTTAAATGTCACTCCTGTGTGGAGCCTTGCAGCTGTGAATACTTTAACTGCCGACTCTTGTTCATTACGCTGCTGCTTCTAGGTTAATTTATCTTTTATTTCTTTGCCTGCATTTGTCGGCGGTCATTTAGTGCGCTGTGCAATATTTGATAAAAACGTCTTTGAATCCCTGCTGAACCTAGTGAATGGTGCGTTTAGCTGTTAGTCCATACTGTTGAACTCTACGCTACATGTGGAGTTGTATGTATTTGAAAGAGTTAGGTACTGCACTGTGCTATTCCACGCTGCTTGCCAGTGACCCAAATGCATTTGTTTAAATATGTTTTTAAATTTTGCGCATTTTTTGGTGCTCCTCATGGTTCTGATATCATGAACAAATGTAATCTGTTGAATAAGAATACTTTATGTTGTGCCGAGTTGAAACTGCGAGACTTGGCGTTTGTTTTCATCAATAAAATATTTCACAATATTCATAGTTTTCATTTAAAAAAATATTTAACAATATTCATAGTTTACGTGATGTCATAGAAAGGCAAACAGTAAAAAGATTGAATGATAATTACTGCCTGAAGAATAGCAAATAAATCTAATCCGAAAGGAATGGTTCTCATATCCTCACATCTTTCTGACGTATCAGAAAATAACTTTGGCATAGATTTTTTGATAGATTAGGCCAGGCCTTGTCTGCAGAATCAAAAGTTTTAAGCAAAATGACGTTGATCATCAGATTGGGTTCATCAAAACAATCAACTGGTATACAATAGCTTTGTTGACAGACTTCGAGTTTTATTAAAGTTAATTATAACCTATCGCTAAAAACAACACTGCTTCGCATAAAAACACGTTACGTTCGCGACAAAAAATTGTTGTCTATTTTTTTTCCAACGTTTGGTCAAAGACCACTGCCTAATATGTTCGTTAAGACTTCTTCCTGAGAGCTGTGAGTAGACCTATGTCGACACCAGTCTCTCACCATGTCAGCCCGGCATGTGACAGCCGCCCCTCCGGCGAAACCACCCCGCCCGCTCATCGTTCCCCGTCTCGCTCTCACGCTTCCAACTGACCCCTCCTCACCCCACCCCCCCTCCACCGCCTTCCCTCGCCGCAAATATGGCGCGGGTGTCGTAAAGAACCCTTTTCCAACATCTGCTCTCTCCCGGACCCACACTTACTCCAAGAATCCAAGACCCGTAGACCCCCACAGAGGCGACGGGGAGAAATGTCCTATCCGCGACACGTTCGCAGATCTGATCGTCGTCGGTACGAAGGCTCCTCTAGCCTCGCGACCCTCCACGGTTTGCCTAGGGGGGCGGCAGCAGGGTGACGTCACGCACGCGCCTCGTGACACCCCATCACGTGAATACTCCTCGCGTGATTCGACCGCGATGATGTCATCGATCCGAAAGAGTTCATCACGCGACACGATTCCGACGCTGCTCACAAGCAGTTCGGATGGAGCTGCACCAACGATGATCGGCGCAAAGTTTTGCAACGAAAGAACGCGGATTGGACGTGGTAAAGGAACAGCCTCGAAAGGCGGCCAGCCACCAGCAGTGAAGCCCCACGGAAGGACCACACCGTGCAAGCCAGTTATCGGCGCCTGGACATCGAATGCTTCTCCCGTCTGCCTCTCCAACAACAACTGCAGGAGGACGAGACGTGTCAGACCCCGACAGCGCCCCCCGAGACCCGTGGCCTGCCACTGCTGCCAGCGCTGCTGGGCATACGAGCCGTACAACCTGAGCGTTACCCAAGGGGGCAAGAACCAGAGGGGCAGGACCCTGGGGGGCACGACGATCCAGGGGGCCCCCACGGCGGAGAGCGCGCCCTACTGGTGGGGGCACTGCACCAACTGTCTCCGGACGGCGGGCGCGGGACTTGAGGAGCCTCATGGCGCTGAGGGAGGCGGGGCGGGAGTGGAGGAGACAGCGTTCGTGCCGCCCATGTGCGACTGCGGCGTGGAGCTGCGTCCAGCACCTTCAGGTAGAGACTGCTGGTCAAGGACCTGCCAGTCCCATGAGCCTAGGCCAGGCTCTCGTCAATTTGTTCACTTTCGCCATATTATTTATTTTTTGGGCTAATTTATTCACCATATCTTCACTTTATATACATGTATGAACTTTATTCGTCAAACGATAGACGCTGCGGCTGCAGTGCAGTGAAAATGACAAACCGGTACAGTGACAGTTAAAACAGAACAGCAATCAAATAAATATGTTCAAGAGAAAGCTGCAGCAACAGTAAAATAGCAGGTTACAAGAAATGTATTCATTCTGCTGCACGTTATTCATGCCGCTGTGTGCCTGCGTGCAGGCTGGACGACCCTGGACGACGTCTGGCCACGCAGCTCCGACCCTAACGCCTCGGCGGACGCGCGGGCGCGCCGCCTGCTCCAGCTCGTCACAAAGTTCAGCGAGATCCGCGACCGCGCGCACACGACGACCAAGGGCCTGAGGGTCTACCACGGCGCGAGGCACCTCCACGAGCGGCTCAATGTCCCCTGCGGGTCAGCGGCCAACGCGTCCGCCTACGCCGAGTAGCGGGGACTTCGAGCTGCTGGATGTGTTGAGGGGTCCACCACTCCTTCCACTTCCCCTGATTATCTTTGCATAAGGCTGTATGCGAGCCTAGTAGGCTCGAATATTGCACTGCGTTTTTACGCTGTTTTGCCAATCCATATTTTTTTTAACTCGAAGGGCTGCTATAGGCCTTGCATTTTAGCACTGTGTGTGCATAAGACACTCACTGCTTCTAGAAGTGCTTTTTAAGGAATACGTGTACATCAACGACTGTGGCCGATACAATAATCTTTTGAAAGATTTTCTTATAGCGGAAATGAACGTAATGTAGCCAACGCGAGCAACAACCCTGACTCATAGGCTTGTCATCATCATGAAGCAATTTCTACATGGCTTAATTCATGGTCCTATCGAGTCCATTTATTGCAGTATTTTGTTATTTGCTGCACGGGTCTAATGATATAATGCTGCGTGCCACACTGACATTTGAGATCTCGTTGATCCTATACATGCCGTGTTGCTATTGTAATCGTTTATAAACCCGATAAATCTTTTGTGAATTTTCTGCTGTGTACAAAATGTCTAGGTAGTTGTCTGTTATACGACCACCAATTTTTTTTTTATTCTATGTAAAAAATGTAATGACGAAGTGAAAATAAAAAATAACTTTAACAAACTTGACAGAGGGCCTAATTATGACTGAATCATAGTTTAAATCTAATTTATGTTTTTTGATGATACATGTGCATAGTATTGTATGAAGAGCCTACAACATTGCACTTATCACTGTAAAGGTTGAATTCGTTTTCGAAAAAAGCGTCGGTAACAAAAAATTCGCGATTGTTTGGTTTGCATACAGCAGCCTATAGTGTCTTCTAGACTTTAAAACATCCCAATTCAAAATCAATTCCCCCAATTCAACAGACCAAGTACGCCGGGCTTGCAAACTCCGGCGACTACACCTTCGCCCCCATAGCAATCGAGACCCTCGGTGCCTGGGGCCCATCCGCCCT
>JAQIWG010009666.1:0-10473 GCA_034695025.1 Chamaedrilus cognettii
CCTTCAGGAAAAGGCTCAAGGCCTGCATCAGCGCAGACGGTGGCCACTTTGAACATCAGCTTTAGTTAGGCATCGAAGATCGGCCCTTTTCAGGGCCACCAAATTATTCAAAGGGAATCAAAGCGCTCCGTTACTGAGACGCTATTTTGTAGCGTCAAAAACTCAAACCGCTTTAATGTGTGGTTCATTTCATTTTTCAATTTTTTTACAAGAACTCTGATAACTTTGAACGCATTAATGTTTTCGTTTGAAATTTGGCGACTTTGTGCCATATTATCTCAGCTACAATCCCTGACACTAAAGGAATATATTTACTTTTGGCCGAGTTATCGTGAATTTGCTAGGGAGTTGTTTTTTTATTCCGCACTCTGTATATAGCTATTCCGGGTTAACCGAAGCACTGAGGCACCCCTGGATTAGCAGTTGATGTTGAAGTGAAACGTATTTATTTGGTATTTTGATCTAGTGGAACATCTTAAATATTATTAATAACTTAATAAATAATAAGAGTTTTGGTCCAGTGCAACGGTTTTATTTACAGTCAATGTGTACTTTCCTACATAGGCCTGTAATAATAATTGTTGTAATATTATATAAATAGTTTGCATTTAAATTTTGGTGCTTCAATATTTTATTCTTCATGATGTTTTTGTTAAACTCAATGCCCAGACGGTGGCCACTTTAAACATCAGCTTTAGTTAGGCAGCGAAAATCGGCCCTCAGTGCTTTCAGCTCTATTCTTAGTAAAACACAGATACATTGCAGGCTTCATTTCATTTAATGATTCAAATTACGTTAGATACAATCAGGCCAGACGCTGCCCATAATAATAATATGTACAACAATATTTAACCCTAATCACTGTAAGCCTTAAACACAAACTCATTCAGAAGAGAGCAATCCTATTTACAGCAGCGGCGGCTTTTGTTCTTCAAAACCGGTGGGTTGGGGGGGGGGCAAGCGCGCCAACCCCCCCGTACGGTTCTGCTATAGCTAGACAAGCAACAAGCACACCGTTCAAGTTTTAGAATTTAGATCAAATCTGTCGCAATCCTAGCCCAAACCTAATTCTGCAGAATTCTAGAAATAGCTTAAAATTCTCATCATGTGCGTATAATGTCCGAATAGGCTTCGCATAACAACCTGAACCTTGCCACCAATGATAATATGCAACATTAATTATAAACATTGAGAACTGCGCGCTAAAGAAAGGAACATAAAAAATACTTAGTGATCAAAGAGTATTCAAAATAAAACCAAGAATTTTAATTTCATTCATTGTCCAGACCCGAGATCGGCACAAAATGAGATACAGAAAAATGAGCGCGAAAAGCTTTGTACTTCGATACAGTCTGCTGCACCAAACAACTCAACGTGTGCAATATGCATCACGTCTCAATTAATACAGGCTCACACTTCTCAAGCTTGCAAAGCAGTCAACTCATAAATACATCATCAAGAGTTGTAGACAAACTTCAATAGTTGTAGAGAAGCTTCAATAGTTGTACACACCAACTCGTTAGCTGTTACAGATTCCGCCAGAAGCAAAATGCAAAATGGCTTCTATTTACAAAATGTGGTACAGTGGAGTGAAGCGCTGAAGAGAAATCGATACAGCTAGAAGGTTTTGAATGAAAAACGTTCGCTAATCTTCCACGGATCAAATAACCAGTAAAAGTGCGGAAAAGCAGAAAAATTATTCTCCCTATCGCACAGATTATATTTTCAAAAGTTTCTAATACGGACAGACGCAAAACTGTGCCTAAACAATTGTGATAAAAATTTAGCCGCAATTTTTCTTTAAATGGAAATAACTTTAAGTTATTTAGTTTAAGTTTATTTATTTACTTAGTTTAAGTTTATTTACTTAAAGAAATAACTTTAAGTTATTTAGATTTAGACAGAAATGGACAAATTGCAGCAAATAACTAATCGACCGGTTAAATTTCAGTCACAAAATTGATGTGGTCTCATTTTTGCACACGGTGAAATTCTGGGGGAGAGGGGGCTCTAGAGGCAGGCCTCAGTCGTGCGTTTCACACCTGATCGATAACTGCGCTAAACGTATACTAAACGGGAACAATTCTAAAAAGAACCTCCCAAAAGAGAACAGTATTAGAGAGAAGCAATACCTCATTGCGTGCTATGAACAGGCTGCAGCAAATAAACAAAAGCCATACACAAAATATGCTGCAAACACAAAATGAGATTTAGCTTATCACTGCTGCGCCATCTAGTGACTGAGCAATACAACACAATGAATTCGATCAATTTGAACCCTTTAACCCAATCAATGCAAAAAATTGCATTTAATGCGCATCAAACTTAATAAAAACGCCTAAACTCAGGCCTAAGTAATCTTAATTTAACTAAAGCCGACGTTCGCCAAAAATAGAAGATAAAATTTACACGACGTAAATTTTCAGATGAATATCGAAATAAAATTATAAAATAAAGATTCTTTATCAAAAACCACTATGATCAAATACCACCAGCCTGTATCATTTCTTAATTTAGCATTTCAGTTTGTTTAAGTCTACACGCGCACGATATCCGTAATGAAATAAAATACAGAACGAGCTTGTGGAGCACTATCGCTGCAGTAGTAATGGCATGAGAAGTATCCGAGTTCAACATTCAGCACGGCTGCATAGTCTAGACACAAACGAGGAAGAGTCCGCCGAGGAACTTCTCAATACATCTACGCGCGATTTCCATAAAATGAAATATAAATTAAACTATGCGAAATAACTAGCTAATGTCGAATAAATCCAAATGAGGTTCCTATTACTATAGCCTGACTTAATATAACATTATGTTTCTCATCACGCTTTATTTAGAGCGGAAGAATTTTGAATATAAATGGTCCTTATCGTATAAATTCAATTGTAGAAATGCTAAACGCCTCTTAAATGTACACTGAACGCAATTGAAACTAAAAATCTGTGACAAAATGTTAACCAATTTTGCACCCCTACTTTCAAAAGCTTACGCAACACGAATAGTCATTCTAATAATTAAAATGACTTTAGACCTGTTCTGGGGCCAAGTGACGTCATCGAGGACCACCATTCACAATAGCACATCAAGAAACAGAATCTGCATACTCAAGCACTCATAATCTATCATTCAATCATCAGATCAATGTGATGGTACTCATGATAGTCAGCATAAGCCTAACAGATCAGCAAAAGCGCACAAAATTGAATATGCAGACAGTGCACACTGCACAGCATAGATTGTCGGAGAAGTACTATTTACAGAAAGCATTCTCAAACAAAATACACATACACTGCGCTAGAGAAATTGCAATACGCTTGTCCAGCGCTCGAATGAGGTCATCATCATTTCTTAACATCAAAAACAACAAAAAGAACACTATCGTACCGTACTCAAGAATTGGTAAAACAAAAGTTTCAAACAACAATCTATACGTCACTTGTCAGATGAGATGTTAAGGATTTGTTTTACTCCACACGCTAGCAGTTGTGGCCGCATTCCCTGCCCAAGCAGGCTATTTACGGCCACGGACACAAGAACTCGTGTGCCCTGGACCCAAGGGGGGCAACGGGGACATCATGAGAGGCCTTCCAGGAAGATATAATTTATATACACATTACACAGCGGCCCATAAAAAATGCTACCTTTCTCTTCTGCACACATCACCATTCAGCTCCTTGAAAATATTTTTCAAGTTGTATAAAATTTCAACATTTGCGAGTGTTCAAGCATATATAAGTATTACCTCAAACGATACCTGAGGTGTATTCTCAAAGTGCCTCTATGCATCCAGTCCTGCCTTAAGAATATGTTACAGTGTGTGAAAGTGTGAGGTAATTTTGCCTTAAAAACCGTGCTTCTTGTGTTCAAAAACTTCATCGTTCAACAGCCCAAAGACCCCCCCCCCCCTCACAGATCCTTACACTCACGTCCAACCCGTGACTGGATATACACAGACTGGCAAGAAATACGATAACGCTCCACAGCTAAACAGAATCACTAAACTGTCAATAAATTAAGCGACATGAGCGAACAGAGAAAAGAGCGACGAAACACCAGCGCGCTAAAGTTCTTCATACGTGTTCCGTGCGCACCTCGGAAAATAGAAGACGCAGACAGAAGACGCCGATTCACATAGCGTCACACTTTACACACGACAAGACGTTGAGCGTACATGAAGTAGGACACTTGTCTGGCACATGTGATTCAGTGGTCAACGTGGGGGCCAAGTGAGGGGGGGGTCGGTCCCGCTCTGTCTCCGACCCCCCAACAGCGCACTTAGGACACGGCATTAGAAATCTGGGACCGGTTTAGTTAAGAAAGCACAATGATCATGTGGCTTGATTGAAGCACGTATTCAACTATATATTAGGGCTTTCAATTGGGCACTGTTAATTATCATGCATATATTATGCATGATATATGTTTATCATAGAAACAATGATAATATCTCACTGAAACTTTTTTCACCACTGATGAATTTGTCATAAAATTGGCACGTTCAATTTTTCTTAAAATATAGAATCCCCCGCCACTATGTCTCACTGTAACCACTCCACATAGCGCATCGATACAGCGACAAAACGTGAAATAAACCGAAGCTGTCCGGGCCGGGCTTAAGCCGGGTTTCTCCGTCAAGTGCTAAGAATTTAATCTGAGATTAAAATCCTGATCCGAGATGAAGATATCGGCAACCAATCACATTGTGATAAATAAATCTCAGAACATGCTCTCAGTGCGCTGATTGGGTAAGATGACATCACAAACTGGCATCGCAAGTGCAACACTCATCAAAAAACCTGATTTAAAGTACTGAACTATTGTCCAAGGCTTTTATTGATAAAAATTTTGAGGGCACATTCTAAATTAGTTAATACCCACTGCTTAGAATAAAGATCTAGTAGAGAGATCAATGATCTGTGAGAATCTTGCCTTTGAGGCCAAAAACTTGCAACAGGCGTTTTCAACTGCTGTGACATGAACTCTACACACTACAAAAATGCTTCCTATCTTTACATGCTCAAGCGTTTTCTTTACCATAGCTTCTACCATTACCATAATTTCTTTTACCGTCTTGAAACGATCCGAACTGATTTTATATTAATGTAAACATGAACGTTTTTACTCTCTCACTAACTAATGCAAAACTAATGCTCAATTTCTTTAAGCCAATATCGCATCTCTGAATTTTTATAATCCAATCAAAGATTAGTTTGAAACAATGCCTGATCAGTAGAAGAATTTTCATTATCAGATTAGAGAAATGATTTCAGAAAAAGATTCTCGCAAGTAAAGAAACTTCAGAAGAAGTTTCTCGCTGGTGTAAATAGTAAGAGAATATAAGAAAAAATTTCATAGTCGTTCCTTAGTTCCATCTTCTATGTTTTACTCAGAGGGTATGTAATGGGCTTTTACAGTGGCCCACTAGTGCCCATTACGGTAAATGTGCGACATTAACAAAAATTGCTACTAATACGCAGCAGAATTTTGTATACAAACTATTATGAAAGGTACACCGCTGCATAATTTAAATTTCCTATACAAACATCGATTGCCATACATAATTTCAACAAAAATTTACATTGTCTTCAAACTATGAGAATGTATTAAATTTCTTAGGACCCTAATGTACTAAACTTTATAAACGCGGCACTAATGGGTCACCGTTGCTTTCTCTGTGTGGATTAGTAGGAGACAGGAACGGAGAAACGATCATGAATGTAGTATAACTGATAGACGCGGGGGTGGGGGGAGAACAGAGGACTGTCGGCTAGTCTAGGTGGTCCTGAAAGATGAGCTTGACCCAGCCGGGGTGCCCGTTGAGGGGGGTGGCACAGAAAGGACACGCGGCCTGGAACCCAAGGCAGCCGTGTGGGATGGGTATCGACATCCAATACCTGCGCGCAACAATGTGGAATAAGTTACCTATACAAACACGAAACATATACAACGCTGAAACTCGCACACTACTCAAAGAATCCCGCAAAATTCTCCATAGCTACGGCTCGTCCATTTATTGCGCAAGCACGGGGAAAGGACAGGGAGGGGGAAGAAAATCCACACACAGACTGAGGTTGGCAGCGCAATGCTTCTTAACAGTGACTCGCAGCAGCAGCAGCTGTTGGACTGCTGCCGTATTATACAGTTCCTTTCACCGTAACAGCGCCAGTCAGCAGAAACTAAAAATTCAATTAGAAGTATCAACAACCATCAAGCAAACATAACTGAACTGCACATACAATCTTAACAACAATAAAAAATGATCACATTCTGTATTGAACACAACGTTAAAACTAAACTAAGTCAACATAGTTTTAACGAAACGGAGCGGTCAATGTAAAGCCACTACGCTAAGCTAAAACGCAAAATAAAAGCGCAAAGTTCAACGAGTTGACTGGTATCATTGCTGAGGCGTACTTGATGGTTCTCTCTGACGCCATGTGCCCACAGGGACAGAAGCAGTGCGTCGGCGCATCACTGCTCAGGTAAAAGCTCGTCTCCTGTCCCATCTGCAGCTTCACGAACGCTCCCTCCTGAACAGAGCCAATGCCAAAATGAAAGATCGCCTAACTATCAATGTATCTGCCCGCAAATTGCACGCAAATTGTCAATAGAACTTTTTATCACTATTTTTTGAAATTTTTGTCGCGTACGTTTTCGGAGGAGATACAGATAGAAAGTACGTCATTGAAACATCCCAAAAAAATCATTCCAGATCCTAAGGGGGGGTAGTATTTACCTAACTGAAATACAAGCTAATCTCACGCAGATCCCAACAAATAAATACTTCATGTCTGGATGCAAAAGGGAATGCCAAATTAACAAGCAATGAGGATAATAAATGAATATGCAAATAAAGATTCTAAGATTCTGCAAGATGAATAAGCCAGAGAGTGCCAAATAAATATTCTAGCTAAAGAAGAAAAATGAAGCTAAGTATGCTAATAAGGATGCAAATGAAGCAGTGTGCAGCATTGCCAACCTCGCGACACATGGGGCAGATGTTGGAGTTTGTGTCGGGGCCCTTGCCCCAGCTGTGCTGCCCGTGCACGTGTCCACACGCGAGGTACACGTAGGGCGTGCGCTCAGACTCGCTCAGCGTGTTCTTGAGAGGGAGGACGAGCGTGTTGAGACCCACCGGGCACTGCGGCCGACCCGCGTTGATTTCTTCTATCTGATGCTCCAACTCTCGCTTGCTCTAGAGGGACACAGACACTGAGGGTGACAGGGAGACAGACAAAAACACATACACTGGGGCCGGCCCGCATTGATCTTCAATTAAATAAGTTCATCAAACAACCTATCGAATTGCACCCTCAAATAAAAAACAAAAGAGCCTTTCATTACAAAATCTTTCCAAAAATCAAATTCCCGTCGCAATCTGCGCATGAGCTTTCTTATAATTAACACATAAGCTTCCGACAATAGGCAACATTACCCGAACACTTTCAAAAACAAATAATAAAAATCACCTTAAACAGTTCCTCACCCGCCAGACTACATAATATAGTACATATGCATTACATTCATCTTATACATTATTTTCTCCATTGCCGATTCAAACGGAATAGATAAGAGCAGTACGGGAGCGTTGAGAAGTCCTGTCGCTGATCGCCAGAGTAGTGTCGCGCCACACAGGTCTATGAGCGTACCGTCTCTAAGCGTGTTGTTCTCCGACCTGACCTAAATACCAACCAATCAACGCCACCGATCAAATCCGGGTCAAAATCATAAAAATTTAGCATTACATCGCAATGCATAGCACAAAAGTTAACAACCAAATATCACAAATCTACACACTATAACATTAACCGCATTTTTGTCATACCCTGATAAATCTTCAAGTTTTAACCTGGTTATACAGGCTTTGGCCACCAGTGGCAAGGACTGCTGGAACTGGATTTTATGGCCAGATGCCCTTCCTGACGCCTATCAGACAAATATGTATCTGCCACGGTCGTTAGCAGCTACCGACACCTGTGTGTTTAACAGCCTTGTTAAAGGGTCAGTAACACCATGGCTTCATAGTTGTTAGCAACAGGATTTGAACCCTGGATCCAGGACTTACCATCCCGACTTCTTAACCTCTACACCACAGCGGCTTGCCCTGATACAGCTAACTGCAAAAGAAGCCCTCAAAATAGCCGAGACCCAAGTCATCCACCCAGCACTGACCAGGCTGCTCTTCTGCGGGGTGGAGCGGGACTCCCTGAGGGCGTAGATGCCCCCCTCCACCGACACCTCCCTCCAGACGCACGGCTTGGGCTCGCCCCCCCCGCCACCCCCCGCTGAGAACCCGTCCATGGGGTGCATGAGGAGAATGCCGTTGGTCGTGAGGCCGTCTATCTCGCCCTCAGTGTACCACTTGGTCGCCTTCTCCTGGTCAGCACCCATGCACTTAATGTATTAATCTATTGTTTACTCTCAATCTCATAGATGAACACTTCTAACGACAGTTTGCCTTCACCAGGGCACGCACACACAGCGATCGGTTTGAAACTAACCGTAGTCTCGTTTTAAAGAACCACCCATTCTGTGCTATAATCAATGAGTGTGAAGTATACACTCTTTTCTGCCAGAACAAAGACTCAAGGCGAGAAACAATGTTTGCATAGTGCTTACATGCTGCGTTAAGCCCGTAACTTTAACCAAAAATACTTTGTGAATTAATGCTGCACTTTTTAATTTAAATTCTGCGCACAATTTATCCGAATATTTATTTAAATGAAGATGTTGTTTGCTTAACTGCTTTGGATAGCAAATAAAAAATTACTATAATTTGTAAGTCAAGTTGGTTCAGCGTTTACAGGACAGCCAGGCCTGCACCATGCAAAAAACCTTCTTTCATCTACACGTACATGCAAAGAAGCAGAATCCAGCCAAATTTCTGTCAAACTCTATCATGTCTATAATTTGCCAAATCCGATCCAATCCAAAACTCCGACCCCATGTCAGCCCGGGGAACAAAGAATTGGCATGCAGCCCAGAGCTCCCCGGGCTACTTGTAACAGGCGACTAGAGAATGGAGAGCGGTTCTTGCTTGGCCCCAAGGCACTGAACCGGACTGGAATACTCTTTGCTAGCACACCAGGGGCCTGTTTCTCAAAATGTCTTCGGCAAATTTTAGTCTTAAAAAATTCTTATGAAAATCATACGCAAATTTCAGCATTTGCTATTTGAAACTCCGCACTGCCACGCCCTCTAAATCAAACGATGACGTCATGGTGGTCGGCAAATGGATTAAATATTTTCAAACCTCATTTTGGATTAAGTTTAGGCTTAAATAACTTTAGGGAAGCTTTAAGAAACAGGTCCCTAGTCCCTACAGTCCAAGAAATCCTACAAAAATCTGTTGCACTTAGACTGACCCCGAGGAAGATGTTTTTTCCTGAATCAAACCCCGCGGCGTAGATGCGCGCCGTGTAGGGGGCGCCGCGCTGCACGATGATGCGACACGCAAACCGAGAGATGGTGCTCTGCTGTGCAGCCACGGAACTGTCCCCTCGCAGGTTGCCGGGGACCGTATCCATGACGACAAAGTCTATCGGGTCCTCCGACGAGCGACCCACCTGGACACCAAATCGGTAAAATAATGACGCAATTGTATACTACTAATGGTAATACAATACCGTATATAACTAATTCTTCATTGATTCTGCATTCATCCATTCATTTTTTGATGACGTGATTATATGTTATTCATAAAAATTCATTATACATCTACCGTACTTCATCAATAATTGTACATTTATTTAGTTGCTTTTTTATTTAAATCACCACTTATTAAATTTCTGCAGTGTAGGCTCAATTTAAAATCCACTTTTAAGCGTTTCTAAGCACAAAAACAGCGAAACATGAAAGAGAAGAAGAAGAGTGGGGGCTGTTGCCTGGAACATGTCAGTGTCGCCGTCGAGGTCGTACTGGACTATGACGGCCTCGCTGCGACTAAGTGTGTAGGACACAGTGTGCTGCTGAGCGTTCTGAATCAACTGTAGCAGGCAGACACAGCAGCGCCACGTCAACACATAATCAACGCATACGACATGTCAACACCACATCAACGCGGAGAACACAAAGCTGTTATAGGCTGTTATTGTGTTAATATGCAGCCTATCACACCAACATTATATTGACCACTGCATACTATTGTATAAGAGCAACACATCATATGTCATCACCATACAAAACTGCCGTACGTCACATAAATGCAGAGTATCACATTCCAGATGTAATACACAATCCTATACAATTATACATCAGTACATATCATCACGTAATCACAATATCACATACACGACACAAATACGCAATATTCTGAAATGCAGTGCAGTCTGTAGCCTAGTACTCAGAACCATGCGGAGGACCGTCATCATGTGTGAACGTTGATATATCATCAGATATATCATCAGATATATCATCAGATATATCATCAGATATATCATCAGATATATCATCAGATATATCATCAGATAT
>JAQIWG010009667.1:0-10471 GCA_034695025.1 Chamaedrilus cognettii
TAAACAATATTACTCGCTTTTCACTACATAACATCATGTAACAGAATTATGTCCTGCGAGTTACGCGCGATTGTAAAACAAGATCCATGGTAAATTATGAACGATTTTTGCCTCTAGGATTAAGCTATTAGATAATGTTTAGAACTAATAACTAATTTTAAAAATATAAAATAAAATAAAAAAATATTTAGAACTTGACAGGTCGATCTTTAAAAACAATACTGTTTGATGTAATCGGATGATGAAAATATAATCCTAATAATAAAATAAGGGACATTTGGCGTCCCTTATGCCCTTCATAAGGGACAAGGGACAAATGGCCTCAAATAAGGGACGTCCCTTAAAATACGAGACTTCTGTCAACCCTACATATAATAAGAATTTTCTTTCCACGCGCATGAATATCGGATTGATTAAACATTCTGTCAGTCGTCAATTTTTCCATCACCAATTCGCCATATATTTGGAATAATTATACACAACAAATATATCCCCGCAACATTTTGTTAATAACGTTTTTCTAACGATTAAAAATGACCAACAACTATGAACAAAAAAAAGGCCAAAGTCGACAGATATTTTAGAGATAAACGCATTGACGACCAGACTTCTAGATGCCACGTCCATACACAACACTGTCAAACGATTAGAAATTTATCACCAAGACAGTAAATAGCAAAAAAGCTAAACCTGACCTAACCACAGACGAATTACTTCAGGATCCTAGTCAAATTTAATTGTGTAGGCAAAATCTCAACTCGTTGATAGCAACAAAGTCAAAATAGGTGAAAAGCAATGAGCTAAGCAAAGTGACAAAGTCGTAGTCGCAAAGTCTCAAAGTCGCAAAGTAAATTTTAACTGAAATATTAGACTAGGAGTTAATAATTAACATGACACCAGCGCAATGCGCATGACATAATTTGAAGCATAGTAATCTCCTGCTAAAAGGAATATGAACAAAAATCGCATAGTAAGACGAACGCTGGGCAGCAATTATATTTTTTCCTACGCAGACAGCGAGATCTGACGAAGCAGCGATAATATTTGTGTAAAGAGGACGAGATGTGCATTAGTCACTGCCAGCTAGGAACCACTGCAGCATTAGCCCACATCGCCTCAACGCTCATCGAAACAAAGCCGGTTATTGACCATCGCTAGGAAAGTCATAAACCAGCCCCCTCTACCCCTCCCTCTCCCCCTTCACTCTTCAGTTATCCACCAGCAATCATAAAACGACGGCAGCGGCTCTGGCATTGAATTTTACGATCGTCCGCTTATTGTGTGGATTTTTTGTTGCACGGAGCACGTCAGCCTGAGCGCCAACATCCAATGCGCAGACATGAGAATGATGATTTGGCTATGGATAACAGCGAAATCATTTGGTTATAATATAATAATAAAGCGAAAGCAATAACTGAAAGAATTTCATGCTGAGAAACACGTTTTTTTCTACAACACAAGACTATACAGTCCGGTTCTCTGCATGAGAGCCGGCACAGAACCGCTCCCCCTTCATTAGTAGCCTTTACGACACGCTCGGGGAGCTCTGGGCTGCAAGTCTATTCTTTGTTTCCCGACATGCTGGTGTTTCCAGAGAATCAATTATAATTATTTATCAATGTCATCAGTATTCTTGATCAATACCAATAGTTTACGTTAAAATGGTGTGCGCCGTGTTTCCCGGCCAGCAATGAGAGGGGGGAATGTAGGCAATGAAGTAAATAGAATACACCTTGTTAGGTAAATCAAAAACGTATAAAGCTCTCATGAAGAAGAACAACTCTGTTCTAACGTCATCGTAGAATTTTGAAACAAAGCCAAAGCTTCATTATTGCAAACTCTCATAAATGACACCGTTATAATTTAAGATGACGCTCCATTATTCGGGAAGGGCCTACTACAGACAGGCTATTTTGGTCATTGCAATATCGGCACTCTTGGCACAGCCTACTCCAGGACCCGTCCAATATTCCCTCTCTTGCTTTGATTAAAACTTGCCACTCTCACGACGCCTCCTATCGTCTGATGCGATTAAGGCGCGCTTTATGACGCGCTTTTTGTCTCTTCACCGCTCTCTGCCGCGCCAATCGTTAGCGTCACGTCTGGCCGTAATAAAATTAGGCCGCCGGCTAGACAATTTATAGCCGGGGGGCCATCATGTTAGAGGCATCGGGGGACGCAATATTGGAACGCAGAATGGTCCACTTAGAAACAGCTTGGCACGGCTTAATTCGATGGATTCTTTGGTTTACGTTAAAGAAGTGTCGCGATTCGACGTGGTTACGTTAAGGAGGTGTCGATGTATGTTTTCGTTTACGTTAAAGTGGTGTCGCCACCAGACGTGGCTGCGTTAAAGAGGTGTTATAAATGGACATCGTTACATCAAAACGAGTTTCGTAAGAAAGCGAGATCAAAGCCTAAATCCAGGCCTTGTTCTTGACTAGACAGTAGACAACTATTCAAACTACTACGAGTCACACAAGAAATCATTGCCTCAATATATATTCACGGAACGCCCTTATAGATCTTGCGCATTCGTTTGAAAACCGTCATTGAAAAAAAAAATTATCGATAGCAACAACAATCATTATAATACCGTATATAGGCCTAAGGGTTCGTTATAAAATCGGCTCCGTCAGCACATCTAAATATTACCTAAACACTAAACTATAATAGCATTCCTCCCGAAAGACATTGAATCATAAAATGAATAACAATAACGTACTTTTATGCACGAGTATCCGACACACATAATACGTGATACTGGTGCGCAAAGCAGCTTCCGCAATGTCATATAAAAACCTCGAACACATCTCAAAATATACACTTTTAAATATTAGTATTCGGCTTTACTTTCTGATAACCAAGCTAAGTATTCTGGACCTTCGCCTTGCCCGTTCAAGTAGTCGATATAACAAAATCGCTCATGTCGATTACGTCAGTACAGTTTGTATATACAATCCGAAATGCAATGCTGCGTTCATTTTACACGCCAACTCATAAAACTCACATTCAGTAATACCATTAAATTGAAGCAAACTCTAGACCTGAGGCTCTCGATAATGGCAAGAAAACGCTAAGTACAACCTCACATATATTAATAGAACTACATTCCATTCTATACAATTTTACACGCCTTTATACTATTTTAAGTCCGAAACCACAACTGCTAAACTATTACCAGTTCAAAAGGCTGCATGTGATGGCCCGTAGGCCTGCGCTGTTATGCTCAGCATCGAAAGTTTCTGAACCACGTTGCATTCATGCGTAAGACACGAACCAACAGAAGAATACTCAAGAATTCTTTTTTAAAGTTTGTAGCACCAGGTAACTGAGAAGAGCCTTACCGACGACTTGACAACCTTCCATCCGTCCTTTTCCTCCCTGTAGCTCTTGATGCGAGCTAGGATCTCCGCAGCCTTGGCCGCCCAGTCCGTCATCCTACCAGTTAACCAACAGATCTCCGCCCGTCGAATACTGCTGCGCCGAATACACTAGGCCCTGCCTATTACAGTCACTTACACTGCAAAAAACGTTTTACTACACCGCAAAAAGCGTTTCACTACACCGCAAAAAGCGTTTCCCTTGCAGAAACTACAAACTCAACAAGATTCGCAACAACCTCAAAGCGAGCGTTAATGCGGCGAGGCGGCAAGCGATACGGACTCAAAGAGCGCCGCGTAATTCTGTGGCGGATTTTTGGCAGCGCGCTCGCTTTGAACAAAATGAGGAAAGCCGCGCGTCGGCTGCAAGCGGCGCATTTTATAGCCGCAGGCAGACCGACTGCATGCGTGGGCGCCGGGCTGAGTGGGAGATAAGAGGGGGCTAACGCTACTGTTACAACTCACAGCAACGAGTACTGATATAAAACTTTTGTTTGCCAATGCTTACGTTTCAGTTTATGCAAAGAAATATGAGACATGCGAATAACAAAATTTTGACAACCATATTACAGATAAAACACAGGCTAATAAAAAGTATATGAATATTCCAAAATATCCCAACCATTAGTGATTGCGATTAGTACTGGCGCCAAATATACCTAAAGCATTTGCTTCACCTACTTGCATCACGTGACATTATATTCAAAATAACCGGTAGCAGCATGTCAAGCATCGAAGGTTTGGCATAGAATGATAATTTTGTATAATCCAAAGGTTAGAGTACAAACTGGCTCCTTTTACATTGCAAAATTTCATCATGATTCACTGTATCCATAAATTTTCTTTCCGGTTTTAGCATATCAAAGAAATTTCCGAGGGCTTCTGCCCCCATAAGCTCTGCAAGGCTCGTCATAGAGCGTGCGGTAATCTTCACTGCAACTTGGTCCAGGAAACGGCAGCAGCGCGCATTGGTTAAATGGATGCGCGTGTGTGTATGAGGCTATGAGCTGCGAGTTATTACACAGATCGACAGACCAACTCAAAATTTAGCTTAAACTCAACCCTGGCACCGTTTTTATGACACTTGAGTGATGAGATGTGTCTTTTACACTCAAAAGCACTTCAGCAGCTACTATCTAGCTCCTTGTGGAACAGGATCAGTACGAGAATTTTATTAAACCATACAGTAAGAGTGAATTTCATAGACCCACCTCTACCTCCACCTCCACCTCAACCTTAGCCGAGATAGATAATTTACCTCAAGGCAGATTTGCGGTCAAATGGATTTCATAGACCTGCCTCGGCCGAGGTGGGTGCCTCAGCAGACCAACTGTGTGTAATCACTTTTTGAAAAATTGTAGGTTAGTCTTGGTTAAATATTTCAGCATCATTGATTAAGAATTATAAATGTGGCTAAAACTGATGACTTTGACAAAGGGGAAGTTTTGAAATCACAAACGCCGTGTTCGCCCGTTTAGGAATCATTTTTTGAATACGTAGCGCAAAGTTCAATTGAGTACTCTTTAGTTTAACGCGCTGTGTTTCAAATTAACGGCCATTTCATAGGCAATGGATATTCATACGCGTATGAAAAGTAGTTCCCAATCCTGACCATGCATATTTTAAGTATAATATGGCAATAAACCGAACGTTATTATGACAACGGTCATAAACTTTCGGTTAAATTTCAGTCAGCAAAATTTCTAGTTATTTTGCCCTGTGATTCCAAAAATCAATCGGTCGATAAAATTTACTTAAATAAAGAATCACATCAAAAATACTACACAATATCGGACAACAAATCACAAGCCTGTAGTAGGCAATGCCTACAAAAGAACTGCTAGATAGCCAGGTGTTCAGTCAGCGCTCCCCCAAACGTCATCCCCGAAGGTGCCTCGGATGGCCTGAGCATTTCCTCTATACGGCAATACTTATCATCGTGCAAGATTTGATTACAGAAATGACAGTAACCACAAATTTAATGCAATCCAGAGGCACATTTACTTCAATATCAATTAAATTGAAGCACTATAAATTAAAAGCATAGTGATTAAAACATATTTATTGCCTACCCGTAGTCAATTTCAAATTTTTTGGCAACAAACGAGACCAAAATAATTATTTTCGGCTATAATTTTATGCCTAGTATTTTCATAGGCTGTACTGAATCTGGTGAATCAGAAGTGTGCCCAGTATCAACTGAATGCATTTGTTAAATTGTTCACTGAACTTGTTCATCATTTGACTAAAACTAATTTTTTCTCATTATTGTACTGAATTTAAAATGCAGATCTTCTTTTCTTTACTAAATGTTTATTTTCTAAAGTCATTTGGTTGAGAATAGAATGCATAAAGCCAGGAAGAGTGAATACAATAGGCCTAAAACAAGCCAAAGGTTGCCCCAAGGTTGGTCTGAAGGTACCTTGATCAAAGGTGGAGTTGGAGGCGAATCTTGAGGTCGATTTCGAGGTGTTTTGTGCGGAGACTATGAAATCCACTCAGTTGAAATTTTCCTCCCTCATTGAGGTTGAGGTTGAGATGGAGGTGGGTCTATGAAATCGACTCGTAAGTTAAGTCACTAAATTCTACGCGATCAAGTTTCAATATCTCACACACAAGGCCCAATCTAACCCTAATCTAATCGGACAAAATAAGTGTGACAAAAGCCCGTTTCACTAATTGAACATCAAGAATGACTGTCGCAAAGCAGCGTTTCAAATCGAATCGTTTACACGTAAGTCTATGACACTGCATTCACTACTACAGGTTCACTACACAAGACTGGTTCCGTACCTTTTCCTCCGAGAATTGGCGCGAATCTCCCTCCAAAATTTTTATGTCATATAAGTGCTTAAAAAGCCTTAAATATCCTCGCTCAAAATGGGCATATTTATGATATATGGAGGATAGCCTAAGTATGCCTACTCGTGTCACGCCTTTACATATAGGCCTGTAGTGCTGTAGGCTATTGCTTTTCTAAAAAGCTATCATTCTAATATCAATAAAACAATTGAAATAATTAGCATAAACGCATTGAAATAACAAACATAAAAAGAACCTCTCCCCCTTCTTTAGAAGACTTTTGCGACCCGCTCGGGGAGCTCTGGGCTGCAGATCTGTTCTAATTTTATCCCAGCCTGTAAGGGGTATTGACTACTCTGCGCTACTCAATGTTAACAATGGGTTTTCAGCGATAGCCGAATGACGATCGCTGCAAAGTCGTACAATGTTATTCGCATGAGGGCGCAACACTCGCTCTCTCGCAGCTGCTGTAGCAGGGTTGACAAAATATGTCTCGAAAGATGGCGTAAGAGCCATCTCTCTGAATAACTGGCGACATCTTTCCCACTCTGCAAAAGTGACCACACTATTGTTTGGATAGCGCAACAACGCAGCGTTAGGGTTAAAAAGTTAGGGTTAGGGCTGCGTTAGGGTTAGAAAATTAGAGTTAGAGCCTCGTTGGGGTTGGGACGAAAAGTTTATTGTACGATTAAGTACAATTAACGCTAATTTCACAACCCCAATACCCGCATTGTCCTTCCACAACAATAACCCTTTGGCTATATGGACTTAAGAAATGAAGTCCATGCAGGGCCTGCAACTAGTTTTTGACAATTTAAAACTCTGGCTAGTGGCTTCTGTACGTCTCTTCGTTCCACCTTAAAACATTATGCTGACCCCAGCTTCTCCATAATCTGTTTCATTTTGAATTACTCGTTTTGCCCCCCCCCCCTCCCTTCTATCAAAAACTGCCGTAGCGACTGCGCTGCCCCCTCTCGGGTAGCACGCGGTGAGTCTAGCGATGCGAGACGCTTGCTCTGCGGTTTAGTTCGTATTGCAAACCGCTGCTTGCAGGGCACTGCGCGATGAGTCAGCGGTCAGCACACCTTCTAAAAGCAAAAATCTTCAAAAAAATCCAAATGCTCAAGATAGTTAAATATTGCACCCGCTGCAGACTGGGGTAACAAGAGCTCTCCGGCCAAGTCGTAAAAGGCGACTAAAGATGGCGGGGGGAGGGGCAGTTCTTTGGACTACAAAAGCCTCCGTTACTAATTGATGCAGTTGGCTGCTAGATACGAGTTGACTCTGCCAGGCCGATTCGCTGGTGTCATGTGATCATGTCAGAAATCGCGAAAATGAAATCGCAAACATTTCGCGGCCAGCACCGCCCCACATTTAAAACTCGCGTACGCGCCACGCAATCATGATCATCGCCTGACCACTGCCTGTCACGCCTCGGCATTCCACGACACGGCCCCCTGGCGAACAATAACGCCTCGCGGCCCCCTGCCGAACAACAATACCCGCCGCAACTCGATGTTTTTTTGCCAAAGTGGTTAGAATTAACGCTCGAATTTGAGCCGCCCTGTCAGCCCACCCGCTGAGTCAATAGCGGTCCGATAGATTGTCCGAGGATTGTGACTGCGTCTTTTATGCCTTTTCCGCGCGCGAGAATAGAATCTGCACCAATCCACCTTGGCTCCCACAGCCAGAGGTGATTTATTTCAAAGAACTTAAAACGAGTTGAGATTTCCATTTCCGTTAGCGGGAAAGAGCGGTTCGCGATGCTCCAATTCTCGTAAATAGAATATTATCCGTTTGGGTAGCGAGTGAGGGTTAGAGCTGCATTAGAGTTAGCGTTAGGGTTAGGGGTTGACGGTTAGGGGTTTCAGACTAGAATGAGCATCGCCGGCAACTGAGAAGCGGAAATTTCTTTAGTGAAACTTACAATAAATTGACATTTTGATTTCCGTTAAATAAAAATGTCACCTTAATTTGAGTTCCTCTAAAGAAATTTCGCTTTCTTTGCCGCGAGATTCTAGATGAATTGACGCAGATTCTATTTTTTATATACCTGCGCTTTCTGCGCAGGTATTTGTGGTGTGCGACACGCAGACAATGCAGATCGCGACCAAATTGGGCTTCTCCCATTAACGGTCGCTGTGCGGCGTTGACTAGTTCGTGATTTATGATCTCGCCGACAGCGGGAGCCACGCAGACTGGAAAATTGGCGCACAATGGCGTCCGGCAACACAAATAGTTATAGCGGGTTAATTTTAACCGCGCCTCCCGCGCCACGGGACCATTATTTGATCGTTTCGGTGGGATGCCATCGTCGCTGCTGGTTGAGTATCCTAGCTTACGTAGTTCGATGTCTAGCTAGCAGCCATTTTAGAAGCAATATTCAATCATTCACTAAGGGTATTGCAATTATTACTTGCGCATTTGAGCCTTGCCGATAGCCACGATCACAGCTATGAAATGTCTCTCGTTAATACATACAAATTCACGAAACGCAATGTGAGAACTAAGTATTGCACTCCTTGCAGCTTTGCGCCATTGTGCTCGGTCGAGTTTACAATAAAAAGGTAGACAACGCATATCAGTTTCCAAAATATATCTTCAGTTCTTCACACAGGTTGTATAATGGACTATAAACACACAATTTCTAGGCATGTAGAACATGTGTGCAACCACTACATGACCCCTTTGATGTTACTAAGAAAAAACTAGCAAGTCAACTTTTACGGTCGATTTTAATCTTATAACATTTATTTTTACTATTTTACAACTGCATAGTTCAATGGGTCTCAATTTTCTTCCAACCACTCTTTCAACCATTCCACTACCCCAACTATTTCACTATCCGGATGTAATAACTTCTTCCGCTCCAAAATACAATAAGTGGAAATGTGGGCAATTTTTCGGCGCCCCTTTGATGTATCCCACGACGAAACCAGGTTTTATTCAATGACGCTTCGCTTCCCAAGAGATTACTGCGACTTGACCGCTTCTCTCAGATCTGCTGTTGTTTTGACCATCGGCAAAAATACATCAACCTTTAAAACGGTGTCAGCGCGAATTTGACAATATAAATTTTTTACGCCCGCGTGGTATATCATTCAGTTGTTTCCAAAGCAAGACAGAAGCAATTTTTAAAATAATTTTTTGCAGATACAGACAACTTTTTTTTTTAAAGAACGTCCATCTCGCAATCTCGTTTTTGAGAGAGCTATAGAAGCAGCGAAAGCCAGCATGGACATCAAAGCTTGTCGCAACCGTTCACGAAAACTATTAGCGAAACATATTTTGATATTGATCAAACCCGTGATCGCAAACCAGTCAATGAATTTCAATCAAGTCAGCTCACAATGATATCGTAGAGTAGTCATTACTCTACGATTACTGGATGCAGTGATCAAGAATGACTCACTTGATCATCAAGAATCTACAAAGCATCTCAAACTGTTTCACCCGCCTACACCCAAACCGTCAGAACTACATAAAAAAACGCTCTAATTTCACTAAAAACCAAAATACAAATTTTTATCATCATTATGTCTGACAAATATAGGCTAACTTATTCCCAGCGTTAGTAACCGATTGCAATTATTTATAGCGAAACAAGATGAAACGCCAGAACTACGGCACAGAAAAGCAGAGAGCGCTAAATGTACATACATGTAAGACTATTTGACTATACAAATGAAAAAACATAACAGCGAGTTATTTTAGTATAGGGCGATATAGCTATACTGGTAGCTCAACGTGGCCGCACATGTGAGAGTTAGTGAAGCGTGATGATTTACGTTGAGACGAGTCTCTGACAGTTTCAGTAACTGTCCCCGTCTGCGCCATTGAAGACTTTCGTATAGGGGGTCAAATCGTTCCGATAGCGATCACGGCTTATAAATTGCACTCAGCGATCTATCACGTATATATAACCGTACTACATACTGTACTGTCCGCAGGCCATGAAAGCGTCCAAAATTCGCGGGGATAGGATCACGCAATGTTGCAGAGGTTGTGGACAAAGCGCAAAACAAACGTAAAATTATTATTCAATGGAAGACTGCTCTATCAAAAATATTAATCAGTAAAAACGTTTCGCAAGAATATAGCACCACTAGAAGCACCACTATAGCATCGCTTAAAGCGTCCACACGGGTAGAAAACGAAATAATATACGAGCACCAAAAAGCGCAACATGACTGTAAGTAACGCAATGATTGTAAGTAACGCAATGATTGTAAGTAACGCAATGATTGTAAGTAACGCAATGATTGTAAGTAACGCAATGATTGTAA
>JAQIWG010009668.1:0-10470 GCA_034695025.1 Chamaedrilus cognettii
CAGCCTAGGCTGAACCCCTCCCCACAGCCTAGGCTGAACCCCTCCCTACAGCCTAGGCTGAACTCCTCCCTACTTCTAGGGAGGAACCCCTTCTTCACATCCTAGGCTGCACCCCTTCCCACACCTTAGGTTGCACCCCTCCCACCCGAGATTTCACCCCTTCCCACATCCTAGGCTGCACCCTTTCTCACCCGGGGCTATACCCCATCTGGGATATAGCCCCAGAAGGGATTAGGAGCTGCATCCCTCCCCACAACCTAGGCTGCATCATCACCCCTCCCCTTGAAACAAACCCCCTCCAACAATATTATGAAGGTGTTTTTCCAAAATATGGCATTTTTTTCTAAATTAGTCTGGATGAGGGTTGCAGCTAGCATCTAACTAAACTAAAAAACGCCACCGTTTTTCGTCTAGTCTGTTAATGTCCATGTTTTCACGCAAGTTTAGACGTGTGCGCTTTTGTGACTGCAGGAGCTGGGTTTTTCCGACCGTATGCCCTTCCTGACGCCAACCGAATAAATAGTTACCTGGCACAGGGTTAGCAGCTAGCGACACGTGTGTTTAACAGCCTTGCTGTTAAACACACGTGGATGTGTAACGCCATGATTTCATAGTTACTGGCGCGGGGACTTGAACCCTGGTCCTCTGGACTCAAGTCCAACGCCTTAACCACTACACCACAGCGCTTCGCTAGAATCATGGCAGTGAAAACATTTTGGAATCGGTTGATAGTTGATGGAGTTACAGTCGTGTATTTTGTATCTCCCATTAAATATCAAAAAATATAAGGCACAGAAAAGTGAAGTAGAATTTTTGCGACTGGACATAAACCTCAAAAATTTTATCTAATTATTTATGCCCATTGCCCTTATGGAAACAATTTGTGCAAAATGTCTATAATAATAATTTTTTCTCAAATGTACAAATTGTGCTTCAAGTGGTGGTCTGCTTGTGCTGAAACGCACCCAGTGCTCGAATGTGTGTCATATGTTGACAGACTGCTAACTATGAGTTCTACCAGCGCCTAGAGGAGCAGTGCTGCATCGTCCTGCCACACTACGAGCTGTCCGTCTTCAAGGCCTATGTTGCTGAGGCCACGCCCACTGGTGAAGCTACGGCCACTGCTGAGTCAGTGGCCGGTGTGCCGGCAGTGAGTGAGCGTGAAGTGAGCGCCAGTGTCGCTGAGCGGCACAGCGGCAGTGCAGAGCGGCGGGACAAGGGGCGCAGTGCTCTAGAGCTGATTGGAGTGGAGGGGGAGGTGTGTGGAAGGGCCCCACCCAGCCCCAGTCTGTGGCAGAGCCCCCAGCCCCAGCAGGAGCGCATCTCGAGCATGGGGTTCAGTCCAAAGTCTGCCGGGAGGAAGGACTCCAAGTTTGACCTGTCCAATCTCAGCCTCGCTCTGAGTCTCGACCAGTTCAAGGGTGAGTCCTCTTGTAGAGCAGCTTCTGGATATGGAGCAGTTCAAGTGTTAGAACTTTACTGTAGGCAGGTCAAAGATCAAGCGTTCAGTAGGAGTAAACTTAAAGTCTTCCCCAGATCAATAGTCACACCCCTGGCTAAGTTAATAATGGACATTTCGGAAGTAAATATAGAACTATTGATTTCGAACATCTGGGTCAGTTTTTTTACTAACTTTTACCGGCTGCCTAACAGCCGGATATTACTGACTGACGTGGCTAATGTACATGACTTTTTCCTTCTGGCCTTGGTCTCTATCTCGGCCTGGGTGGTCTAGCAATGTGTCATTGCCTGGATGGCATCGTCGATATAGATAAAGAGACAAAACTGTGAAACGGACAAAAACTCGTCTTTTGATTTTTCTTTCCAATGCGGTAGTCAGCCTTTTAAAGCAGTCGTGCAACATTAGTTTTCTTTTTATAGTTGGCATTGTGTTTGAAGATTTTCATGTCGATTTCAAGGAAAATATTATCTGTTGCATTTTTTGCACTTAACAGCTATCGTATTGTGCATATGGTTAATTAGTTATGCTCAGATGTGTGAGGTCGTGATGGTGCCCCAGGTGGGTCAGAGTGCAGTGACCTGTTCTCCGGGGCCGGGCTAGGGGATGAGGACTCCTTCCTACTGCGCACCATTCCCTCCTCGAGCCAGGGCGACGACTCAGAGACAGAGGTCGAGGGCGCAGAGACAAGCAGGGTGCCCGACCTCCAGACTGGGGCTGCTGAGGGGGGGGGAGGGGGCCAGGGGAGGATGGGCGGTGGAGGGGGAGAGGAAGAGAGGCTGGATGAGGGGGAGCGCGCAAGTGACGATGAAGGGGGTAAGGAGGGAGTAATAGGAGGGGGTGAGGACGCAGTGACAAGGAGCGTGTCGCTACGCCAGCACTCTATGACAGAGTATCTGCCCGGCATGCTGCACAGCGATAGCGTGCCGGGCCTCTTACCCAAGTTCCCCTCCTGGGCTCTGCTACTGCTCGACACCTACGACAGCTACCACCCAGAGACAGGTCTGGGCCTATGAACAAATACTCGCATCACTTGCACATTTAGTAATATTAGACACCCTGCAATTTAAAGGAAGTACCTAGAGCAAATTTATAGGTTAGTTTGCAGGGCTGGAAATGGGTTTGTGCCTGAACAGCGTTGAAGATGAGTTTGTTGGTTGAAAATGGGTTGTGACTGGGCAGGGTTGAGATGGGTTTGTGACTGGGCAGGGTTGGTGCTGGATTTGTGACTGGGCAGGGTTGAAGATGGGTTTGTGACTGTGCAGGGTTGAGATGGGTGTGAAACAGGGCAGTAGGCAGGGTTGGAGATGGTTTCAAATTTAGCAGGGTTGGAGCTTGGTTTGTGACTGGGCAGGGCTGGAGATGAATTTGTGACTGGGCAGGGTTAGAGCTGGGTTTGTGATTGGGCAGGGCTGGAGATGCCTGGGTTTGTGTACGGCTCGAGCTGTTTGCTGCCGCTGGACGTGGAGGTGTCGATGGAGAGGGAGGCTGCCTGGCCGCAGCACGGCTGGACAGGGTCGACCTGCACCGAACTGGCGGACACTGGCACTGCCAGCGACAACACGAGTCGAAGAACCAAGTCCAAGAAGGGAACGAGAGGTTGAAGATTGCTTTACGTGTTTTATTATACTTTTTTGCTTACTACACTGTTACTGTATTTTAATTGCTCCTGAACAAAAATGCTGCTGTCATTTGCTGTCATTTTTCAAGTTAACTTTTGCCTCTATATTATGTTGTGAAAAATTATACAGAGTTTTGGGTTCTCCTTCATGCCGTGCGAAAGTTGTGACATGGCCAGCAAACAGCTATTATAATAGGCTTTTTATGGGATCTGAGTGGTTCAAATTTTGGGTATGATACCTACTTGAACTAGGAAAAATGCAAATCATTTGCTTCTTTAGCCTATAGAGGTTTGAAACGTAAAATTTCTTAAACTCCTACGGTAAATCTTTGAAAGGTAAGATACTTTCTCCCGTATTTGTTGCTGGCATTGCTTGCTGCTGTGTGCTGCAGAGCTGGTGACGCTACGGCTCTACGTCGGTTTGGACTACGAGTGTCCTCGCGGGCACAGAAACTTGCTCTGCGCTCCCGACAGGGGCGAGAAGGCTCTCAGTGGCTCAGGGTCTACAGTCAAGGTAAGTCACTCAGTGACCCAGGTCTGCAGTCAAGGTAACTCACTCTGACCCAGGGTCTACACTACAGTCAAGGTAACTCACTTTGTGAGCCAGGGTCTTCACTCTACAGTCAAGGTAACTCACTTTGTGAGCCAGGGTCTTCACTCTACAGTCAAGGTAACTCACTTTGTGAGCCAGGATCTTCACTCTACAGTCAAGGTAACTAACTCATTGAGCTAGGGTCTACAACTGAGTGAAGTCACTCAGTGGGCCATGGTCTGCTTGTGTCCGTCGTGTGATGTGCTGACCTGTGCTGGGTGCCCTGGGACCTGCCCTTACGCATCGCTCTAAAACAAATACGCTGATAAGATTCACATGCAAAGAAGACGAAGCGTTGTGGCAAATTATGACGGTCACTTCGTGCACCCTTTGACAAGGTGGTAAAAATTTGTCTGTCCCGTCTGTCCGTCCTCACATTTGGACGCTGAAACGGGCGTTAAAATCAACATTATGGGTGGCAACTGACCTGTGGTGCTGTGTGTGCAGGAGGTGGCTGTCATGAGTGCACACGCCTTTCTCGCCCAGGACTCGCCGCTCTACTTCCCCTGTCCATGCAGGTATCCCGCAGCCTGCCTCATTCTGCACTCTTTGCATGCTAGTTACGTCGTATGTGTGACAATGTGAGTTTATTTTATCACATCATAGGTAGAGAATCAATGTTTATCAGTTAACAATTATCAGATTTGGCATCTGTTTGCTGCTAATTTGGTGTTGATCAACTTTTTGCGCCTCTTTAAAAAATTGCAGGCTTTATCTAGTTTCTTCTTGAAGCAAGAAATGGACTTAACAACGCGTACAATTAAACTAAAAGATGATGACGTGGATGGTGTGTGTGCAGAAGCACGAAGCCGCTGCAGAGTCAGTTGATGCGGGTATACGTCGCGGTGCCAGAAGGGCCCCTGGACGTGAGGGTGGCGCCCAGGGTGCAGCCCGCCCCTGCTCCCTGTCCTCTCTTTCACCCCGAGGCCAACGACCTGCGACTCAGACCCGGTCTGTGGGTCCTGCGACTGCCGTATCCTTCTACGCATCTGAGTTACAAACAAATATCTGTCACTGTTCTACACGATGATTCAGGAAAACGGGAACCAGTACAATGCTCACTATAACTCAACCAATTGCCAATTGATTTACATGAAACTTACGTCGTATTTCTATGGTATTGTACCACAATACCACAGGTTGTGGGTTTCAAGCCCACATTAAATATTTGTCTTGATTTCCTTACAGTTTGCTTTTAATCATAACAGTGCATCGTGGATGAGTGGGAAAAGCTGGACCAGCGTGTCATTGACGCATTGCGGCGTCAGTCAAAAATGGCGTGGCCGTCTTCGTGCGTGTGTGGTGGACAGTTTGAACACAAACTATGAATTCATTATAATCGCAAATCTCTCTGGTATAATTTTTTCAAGTTTCATGTAAATCGATTGGCTATTGGTTGAGTAATAATGATCATTCTACTAGTTCCCGTTTTCCGGAGTTACCTTGTATATTCAAGATTTCTTAGTCTGTTCACTTTTTGTGACTAGATGGGTAACCCGGTAGGCTAAGGTCCAGGTAGACCTAGTTGACTTTGTAGCTTCACCTGCTTTGTAGTGGCTGGTTGTGGACAGTTTGCTTTGTAAGAAGAGCTCTTTGTGCTCCGCACTGATTTTTTCCTTTTGTGACTTGTAACGTCCATTCATACCATTCATACGACGACTAGAACAGAGTGACCGTAAAGTTAAAGTTCAACTGCAAGAAAATAATGCAGTACGATACAAATTTAATTGGAAATTATAAATTACAAAATAGTACTTATTGAGGTGCAATAAACTATAGAATTTCTTCAGCATACATGATACATCGTAATCATAGATGCAAAATAAGATTGACATTATTGTCAGCTGGCCCCAGGGCCCTGGCTGTGCCTTGTCAGAAGTGGTTATTCCTTGACGGTCGTTCAGCTACGTGTACCTCGCTGAGTCGGGCGGCGCCTACATGATGCCGTCAGACTCACAGCAGCTCAGCGCCTGTCGTCTGCTGAGAGGATTCCTCTCCGCCATCCCGCTTTGATCGTCTGCTCTCTATCAACCCTCATTGATCGACTACTCAGAGGATTCCTCTTCACCATCCCTCTTTGATCATCTACTCAGAGGTTCCTCTCTGCCAACCCTCTCCAATCGACTCGCCTGCAGGGGCTTGTGTGACAGAGATCAGTGAACCAACTGGTGCAGTTGTTTGGAAGTGCATCAGTTTGACTTCGATACGTTTCAAGTGGTCTTTGTTGCTGTCTGTTGCTGAGATTTTGTGTTCCGATATGTTCAGTGGCTGATTGACAATTCATTGAAATGTCTGATCGCAACGTGACAGGAATCTGCAGTATTTGGCGTGACACACAAGGGCATTAAGGCACAATATAGAGCGTCGTTTTTGTGCTCTGTTCGCTCGACACATTTTTTTAGTTCTTTATGCATAACGCAGTGGTTCTCAAACTTTTCTCTGCGGGTCACATTTTTGTTCGAGGGCCACTCAGAAAAGGGGTTGTCGAAAATTCCTTCTCGCACAGAACTCACAGCTGCGCGACGGAAGGGGTGCTTATGGTTCTTTTTGAGGCTATTCGTATGAGTGTTTGTTCATTTCTGAGGCAATTCTTAGCAGCACTTGTTCCTTTAACGCATTCTTGCAGTAGCAACATCGGCACGGGCCACAGTGGCCCTTTAAGCAGCTTTTTTGCGGATCAAAGACACAAAGTGACTTATTTCAGCAGCCGTTGCGCGGGCCACTTCTATAGTAATGGCGGGCTGCTTTTGCCCAGCGACAGCACTTTGAGAACCATGGATGTTATATAATCTACTTTTTGTAAAAATCTGCTGAATAGATATATTTATCTTACTAATTGTGATATTCCTTAGCCTACTGATGCCGCTCTATCACCCACTAGGGTGGCCAGATAAGTTGAGAACGATTTTAGAGTGCAAAATATGCCATTTAAAATTTAAGAAAATGAATGAAATTCTTCCTGAGAGCACCAGGTGAAATCATTCTGACGATTCCGCGCAGTGGCGTAGCTACATTGGTGCCAGCGGTGCAGCTGCACCGCTCAAACTCTTTCTTCTGGCTCTATGGTATAGGAGCAGTGCATGAATATTTTTAGATTGGATATTTGAGTGATTCGGGGATCTGATTTTTAACAGTCTCCAGATTTTGGGGGATATTGTTTAAAGGCGCATTTTATAATGGGAGATGGAGATATTTTTTTTTTATAAAATGCTGTCTAGTGATATTTTTGCCAAGAAAACCCAGAATCTATAGATATTCCGTTTTGGTTCAATGGCATCAGTGTATAGGAGTATTCTTCTCTATTAACCTTCATTGATAGAGTTGCCTGCGGAGACTTGTGTTCAATGTGTGACAACGTTTAGTGATCCAGTGTTTGCACATTGCAAACGAACTAAATGTTTGATTAGGCTACTGCAAAGTGGACCAAATGCACAAAAATTACGTCAAATGGATCAGCATAGGCACAATGTATGGGGCAGAATGCTAGGGGGGCAAAGTATTATCTGTATAGCGTATAATATTTGAAGTATTTAAAAGTGCTATCCGATCGGGCTGCGCGCACTTGCTGGGAGGGGGCTTTGTGAAAGCTTGGATGTTCAGAAAACGTTTTGACGCCAATGCAAGCGTCTTAGATCGAGCGCCTTAGAACTTGAGAGAGTTTAACGCTGTAGGACTCTACCGTTACAACTTTTTATTTAGGTTGCACCGCGGCTCGCGCAAAATTAAATCTGCGCCCATCCTAGCTTTTTCAATCGTAGCTCTTTCGATTTGATTAGGCTACCAGATGGAGAAAATTGTGCACACTGCACTCAGTCTCAAATCTTGACCCCTACCCTAATCCTAACGCTAACTAACCCTAATGATCATCATAGCCCTAACCCTAAACAAATTAAAAATAACAAACTTTCATTCGGTATGCAAACACGTCCAAATTAGAAAACACATCAAAATTAGAAAACACATCAAAATTAGAAAACACATCAAAATTAGAAAACACATCAAAATTAGAAAGCCGAGATGGATGGGCGCAGATTCAATTTCGCTCAGGCGCAGCTTTACCTTTGTCCTGGGAGCCGCGCCCTTCGCTCCAGAATGCCCCGCCCATCACCGCTGGAGCCCGCGTCTGTGTACTTACTGGGCCACGGAAGCACGCGGGGCGGTCAGCGCAGACACGAGTGACCGGGCGGACAGTCACACCTGACGCTGCGTGATGCAGCGCGTTAGCCTTCCGCGTGGTTATAGGGTCTAGGGTTACCAGACGCTCCTTATTTTTCTAAATTTCCCTTATTTTAGACCATTGTGTCCCGTATGAAGGACGCATATTGTCCCGTATTTCGGCCCTAGATTCATTGCCCGGGGTTAGGGCCCCCTTAACCCCCGGCCATGGGGGTGGGGGGCCACGGCTGCGGGGGGGCCCACTGGGGAAAAAGGGTGTGAATTTGACCTATTCATTTTTGGTGAATTATCTGGAAAAGCATATTTTAATTTTTTTCCAGTAATTGACGGGGGGGCCCATTAGGGGTGATTAGGGGCCCACTCGATTTTAAGTATGCTGGTAAAGCTTTTTTACTCAAAATTTCGCTGTTTTATGTCACGGTGCATAGCCCCCTGCAAACCAGAGAACCAAAAATTGGCTTGCAGCCCAGAGCTCCCCGGTCGAGTCTTAAAAGGCGATTAAAGAAGGGGGAGCGGTTCTGTGCGGGCTCCCTTTCACATAATAGACCAAACTACACAAAAAAAAATCGAGGTGCATAGGACAAAAAACAAGAAAATCGAGGTGCATAGTACATAGGCATAGTGCATAGTACATAGGCCTATCATACAAAAGAATCCCCTCCCATTTTTTTCGGTTTGTGACTCCCAGGAGACTATTTATTTAGAATTAGCCTCATTGTTACCCTTTCACTACTTATGAGTTTCTCAGATAAGTTGTCTGGTGTTTTGGAAGTGAACCCCATTTCCCCTCTCCGCTTGAAAGGGCTGTATCCGCCCGTGGGCCTCCGTACGTTGGACTTGATTAGGCCAAGCCCCAGCAAGTAGAGAGCCTGCGGTCAGGCTCTTTCTCAAAGAAATTTGATGGTGAGCACAATGTCATGTTGATAGGGATGTTGCCGGTGACGGTCTCGTCCAACAATTATTAGGGTGGAATGAGCGAAGTCTTTTATAGAACTTAAGCAACACGCCTCGCCCACCCCCCTTTTTGAGATTGACGATATTAACAAGCATAGGCTAATTCAAGTCTAGGCATAGTGACACACAGTCTTGATGCTGCCCAATTTCAGTGGGAGGGCTAGAGGATCAACATTTCGTTCCGCTAGCCATGTATAAACCGGTTTCCAAGCAAATTAACAGAAACAAAACATCTGTTACGCCTAAACCTAAGGGAACGTTTGCATACCCTTCTGGTTACACCAACAGTTACGGTTCTTTAAAACTGCGCTGAGGATTCAGCGGACAGTTTGCAAACAAATCGAATTCTAGATTGTAAGTTTAGTACAACGGGAGTGCACCTTCTCTATGCTAAAGTAGTAAAACTTAGAAAGCCAAAAAATTCAATCAAATTTTAGAATTTTTGTCACCTCTTCCAGTGGCTTTTGAAAGTTCTGGTGCGCCACTGGCCGATGCGTTATAGCCTGTTGTTATAATTACTTTGGTTTTAATTATCTTAGGCGCAGCGCATTGCAGTGGTAGGCTATTATAGGGCGACGCAGCCATCCAGCATCCAAACTCAGCTGTGCAGCTGTGGATAGTGGCTACTGCTAGAGTAGTCTAGCCACTATCCACAACGGCGCAGCGGAGTGGCTGCATTGAATCGTCGTCGATCGACGAAGTGACGCTGATATTGCGCGACTTGGACTCACGGCGGCGGCGGCATCGTCATGTCGCAGCTTGAGTCCCTTCGGTGTGCCCCCCGGGCCGCCGATCGAGGCGGGTCAACTGGGTGGAAGCGACTATAGTGACATCGCTTTCCTCACATCCACTATATTCGACAAAACGTCTCTAGTCAGTAAGTAAATTTGGTCCAGTAAATTAATATAATGGTCTAGGTAAGATCATGGATGATGCAATTAATTTGTCTTCTGTTTTAGCCAAGTGTAATCGATTGGATTTGCGTGTTTGATCCGACTACTTTACAAGCATTGATGGACGATGGTTTACGATGGACCAAATTGGCCTCTGAATGCAGCGAGTATAGCATAGGCTACATGCTGTCCTTGTCTGTCATATTCGTGTAGGCCTAAAGTTAAAATGAGTTTTCTTTAGATGCCATGTTTAAGATCTGTAGACATATCTTCTACATAAAGGCATGAACGCCCATATAAAGGCGCTAACACCTTCATGTACATGGACGTCTTACTTTTGTTGTCAATATCTCTGTGCCACCTGAAGCAGGACCTGACTGTGGAAATTTGAGTTCACTTGTCATAGCCAAGACTAGTGCAGAACTGCAGATGTTATGTTACTGGTGTTGTTAAGGGGAGTTAATTATTACTGAGACAGTAGTTGGTTAATTTATTGGAACTTATTCACTCAAGTATTTACGTGTTTGACTTTCTCATAAAAGGTAATCTTTTGAAATTGCAACTTGATGGACACAAATATAAATTTGTGTTAATTAAATAATAGTAGATTAAGCGGTCAATTTGTAAAAAAATTGTCGCGCATGCCTCGGCAATGCATTGGTTATAGTAACAATTTTCTTGATCTTATAATAATAATCATAATAATAATAATGAGTTTAAAGTCCGTTTCGACGTCCAGGGACGTCATCGGGGACCTCCCCTCGCCACGGGCAAC
>JAQIWG010009669.1:0-10470 GCA_034695025.1 Chamaedrilus cognettii
GCAGGACTACGACCCTGATCACATAATTGACACGTGTATATGTACATTGTACATATACACGTGTCAATTATGTGATCAGGCAGATATGGTGTAGGCCAGGCTACGACGTAACGACGTGATTTATCCCTGTGAAAGTAGCTCTATATCGATCCACTACACCCACCCAAGGTTGGATTTGCAGTATTCTTACCGGATTAACGGACCGGATATATTCAAAACTTAATAACACAATACAGATATTGTTGGTTTGCTGTCTCATCTCCTACAGCTATAATCATAACCTACTGAACATGTGTCAAACATTGTTGCCAAACTATTTGCGGAGTCGCTAGTCCGAGCCCTAAGAGATTCCGAGAGGACCCCTCGATGCAATATAACCCACTCCGTTGAGAAACACAAAACCTGCATTTTTAAATCTTAATGCACGACAAGTGTTGCCAATTTTCTAAAGCATGATTTTCATGTAAATGGCCCAAAAATTGGTTTTTGGTAAAAAATTATCGTACAAATAAAATTGGTACGAAGCACACGAAAAACACCAAAAACACCGTAAATGGAGGGGAAATTATCATAATCTGTCTGCATTTGGAGTCATTCTTAACAACTATTGTCGATTTTTGACATAGTTTTTGAATTCTTTGTCAATTTTTTCAATTTTTCTTCTCAAACTCAAAAATGAGCATGTAAAAAAGATTTTTGTCGCTGGTCCGATATTATCGTGCGAATAGCCATCGTGATCGTAAATGTACACTCGTGATCGTGCATGTACACTCGTGATCGTGCATGTGCACTCATGATTGTACATGTACAGTCATGATTTTACATGTACACTCATGATCGTGCATGCACACTCGTGATCGTGCATGTGCACTTATGATCGTACATGTACACTCATGATCGTACATGTGCACTCATGATCGTACATGTGCACTCATGATCGTGCATGTACGCTTATGATTCTACATGTACAGTCGTGATCGTACATGTACACTTATGATCGTACATGCACCGTCAAGATCGTACATGTAGGCTCATGATTGTACATGTACACTCATGATCGTGCATGTAGTCATGATCGTACATGTACAGTCATGATCGTACATCGTTCAAACGGTTTGAAACCGGTAAAATTCTCGTACAATTGTCGTATTGTCGTACATTTGTCAACAATGACTCATGATAAAGCTCTTTTGGACCTCTCAAAGAGGGACCTCCGACCAATTTTGAGGATGGCAAAAAAAAGGAGTCGGACATACAAGATGAAACAGATTGCAAAAATTGTTGCAAATTTTATTCTTATTTTGCAGGAAGCCTGGGTTCCTATATATTAAGTTCCTCTTCCTCTCTAAACGAGAGTTATGCTGAAAGTTTTAGTCAATGATCTATAAAAAAAAGCCACTGAACGGATCAACTTAAAATTTTTAAATAAAGTTTCTCAGCTTACGTATAACTTTTGACCAAAAATTCTGTCAAATTACTCGCCAGATGGCGCTGCAGTAGACAAAATGGCGGAACAAGTAAACGACATTGTTTAAGCTTTGATTGGGATGGGCTATTTTTACTGAAACAAATTTGTGTACGTATTACTTCAAGACGCTGATGCTGTGGACGTGCGAGGAACGACCAAAAGAATTCTGGGAGAAACATTCGTTGATGCATTCGATACAATAACTGCTGATAAAAATGGCCGAATGGCTGACATTGAAGTTGCAAAAGTTGCAGCTGACACGAATTGCAGGAGTGACTGCAACGCATGCACAAATCAATAGCAACGCCATTGCTTAATTGTATATGGAGCTTGAGTCCATTACGAACATGTTAGCATGTGCAAGCTAAAAACCATTTAACTGGGGGTAGTTATTTATTTAACTGTTGTCATTTGGCCTAGCTGTAGAAACGCCACAGCTTGACTGTTGAATTAAATTTTAATCTAAGATGTTAATACGATTAGAATACCATCGCAAGCTAAACATTCATCTTGGTTGTTTTTTTGTTTTTATGCGCTTCAAATAAGCCTAAGGCCTTGCCATTTTGTCACCACCACTTTTTAGCTCAAAGTTACGCCACTGCGTGCTAGTGGTTGTCACCGCTAGAGAGCTGCTGATTAGAAGTGCGGATACATGTAGATGTAGGCCCACACGTTGTATAGGCACAGGCGTAGGCCTACAGTCTTGAGCTCAGCGACATAAAATCTTCAAGGCCTGCTGTACCCAGTAGTAGCCTAACGAAATCGATGGCCACTTCAAATTAAATTTAATCGTTATCCACTTGTGGCCGCTGTCACACCGGAAGCGTGTGTCGCACTATACTGAACTCATTAGTATAAATCTGTTTTTAGCATTGAAGGTTGTAGCTGTGGCGCCTCGGCCCCTGCGGGACGCTAGTTTGCTTTTTTGAGTCAGAGCGGCCCCCATTTCATATGCAGCGGCCTTTTAACTCTGGCTCCGGCCCATAGCCAATATGGCAGATATTAGTTTTGGGCTATAATCAGTATCAAAGCCTCCAACATAGCTTAGCACGTGGCCTTTGACCGTCTCAACAGCGTGCCGCCGCGTGCACATTGGGAGCGGCCCCTGGCGGGAAGCTCTGTGCAGCGGCCCGGCGGGACGCTGTTCCGCGGCGTCGCATGACAACTGCAGCACTAAAGGAATCGAAATCAATTGTGGATGGCGGTAAAAAGTACATAATTAAAGAATATGGATTGAACGTCCGAATGTAAACATAGTATTACAGAAGCATCAATATACTAAAGATCCAAACGCTCAAAGTAAATAATTATGGGGAGATTCCACTACCCCCACAATCGAGGCCTAGTTAAATTCGTCAATATTGCTAAGCAGATGTGTTAATAATGTAGGGCCTCATTTACAACCCGCTGCAGGTTTCGCGAAAAGTTAATCCGAGAAGCTCGCATTTGTTAGAAAATATTTCGCTTCTACCTTTAAAATAAAAAAAATAATAATATGGGGTTCAGATTATATTTCGAAGTTAAAATACGTCATAGGAGATCTCCCTGTTCATGGGCACCGTGATGAGGGGAGCCTATGACTGCTAGGCCGGCGTATACACCTTTCTTTAGTGTCTACGCTGGCGTAGCATTCAAAAAGTTTACAACACCATAGCAGTGACTAGCGTTGAAAGTTTGCACGCAAGCGCATGAGTGCATGCAGGCCACTGCGCGCCCGGGCTGTGATGAGCAGAGCGGACAACGACTGCGCGATGACGGAGCAGAACGCTGTTGCTGCGAACGAGCTGAAGAGATTCTGTCAGCAGCTCGTTCACCACGGACAGTTTAAGTCCGTGCGAGTTTTGAGAGTTGGCAGCAAGGTCGAAATAGAGGATAACATTGCTAGCCTGACCGAATGCGGACTGAAACTCGATACACAAGACGTAGACCATATGTATTATTCAATTGAATTTCACGCTTTTCCGCTCACACAACATGTTCCCTCCAAGTACAACGGAGCAGTGTTCAGGATTTACACAGACGGCGTGCATCCCGGCTACGCGAGACTGATCGAAGAGAAGAGCGGCGCAGAACTGAAGCATATGTTAAGCACGCTGCGCGATCACACAACTATGCATGGCCCTGCCGAGCAATATGACATTATTGCGGCAAAAATGCACAAAAGTGCGCAAAATGCAAACGTTGAAGTCACACTTTGCAATGAAATACCGCTGCAAGACAATGTCTTCGCCGTCCACTGTCCGTATTGGCCCGTAGAGGCGTCGGAGTGGATCACACGCACACGGCGTCACGCCTGTCCGTCCAAGTCTGTCATTAAACAAGTCCTCAGATACGGGTTCGACTTTGTAGGAGTAGCGCACAAACGGAGTTGTAACAGGGAGAACAAGAACGAATGGAGATTTTCTTTCTCAAAGGCCGAACTGCTCATCATTCGGAGTTTGTTTGGTCCACAGCGAATCGTGTATCGAGCACTTAGACTTGTGTACAAGATGATCGCGCACAGAGCAGCAGAAGAAAACCAGGAAACAGTTTTGTGCACATATTATTTCAAGACGTTTGTGCTGTGGGCGTGTGAGGAACGACCGAAAGAATTCTGGGCCGAACATTTGTTAGTGCCTTCTGTACAACAACTGCTGATAGAAATGGCTGAGCGTCTGACATCGAAGTTTTGCTGCAACTATTTCATACCAGCCAACAACATGATGGATCACTTGGTGGACACTGATGTATCCAGTGAAGTCGCTGCTCTTTATAAAGCTTCTGCGTCCCTTGGGCAAATTCAACTCGTAACAACCTCGTGTATTCGCGATGAGCTCTGACTTCCTCAGGTCAAATATAGCTGTAAAATGCCGACTTGGATTTATGCAAGTTTAATCGTGCTAGATCGTGTTTATAACAGTATTGACTTCTACCGTGATTTAGGTTCAAATGATTTTTCACCAGATTTGCGGACAGCCTTAATTCAAGAGCTGTCTGATGTTTACCGCGGACTCACTTGTCACAGAGAGGCAGTCACCTGTGACACAGAGAGAGCGCAATGTGGGCGTCGAGCAGAAGAATATTATAGTGCCGCTACGAGACTGCATCAGTCCACGGAGCGTGCGTTGCGTCGTATAAATCGAGAAATCTTTGAACGTATACACTCCTTTTTCACCGAATACGACGCCGACTACAAAGTCTCGCAAGTCATTACTGCCGAACGCGTGACGAAAATCTGTGTTTTGTCGAACTGTTCAAATGAGGAAGTAAATCAGGACTGCAAGGGTTCAAAAACCCATTTGTACACCAATGATAGTGAACAAATTATGAGTGAAATATTGAATTCAATTGCGCCAGCGTCTGACACGCTGTTCTTGGTTTTATATCGTATGCTGGACAACAATGTCATTAGCGTGCACTTCTTCCGAGAGAGCCCAGGTCACAGTCCGTCAGTAAACGCTTCTTGGTTTATCGCCAAGGCGCATCTCGCCAATCTCTACTATACTGAACGTCACTACAAAGCAGCGCTTGAGACGTGCAACGAGGTCGTCGGCATGTGTGAGCGTTCATTCTGCAATCAACTATTTGCAGATTTCACATTTCTAGTGTTGCTATCGACACAGTGGGCAGCAGTTTACGACAAAGAACTCCAAGCGCTGCTCGGATTGTGTTCGCTCTGTTCGTTTGTGTCAAGTAGAACAGACGCGCACTCTGTGTGCCTCGCTGTATGTCCAGTCCTGTTTGTTCTTTATCTCAAGGCGCGCTGTGCCTTCCATCAACGCTGCTGGGCTGATGCTTGGAGACTAAGCGTCACTGAATACATCGCCCACAGTACAAAATGCAAGTCTCTTTGCCGCAACAGGTTATTAGTGGAGGTAATGTTCGCCGCGTCGTTAAAATGTTTGAGGCGAGGACGCTTATGATCGACAAACTGCGCAGAATTATTCAGTCTGATCTAATTTGTGATCTTTTCTTGTTTAATTCTTGTAATTTTAATAGATTCGAGTACGGACACTGATGCACTGGAAGAAACACATTGATCACGTTTGTAGGTAATTGATTAAATTCACCAGAATTTTTTACAAAATAAGAAATTTACTACCATTTGCCTGTTTTAAGAAGTTGGAGGCTACTTGCTTATATCCATCCACATGTGCTATATACATCATTATTTCCACCACGAAGGTAGTTTGTACAATATCAGAATAACAAATAAGAAAATTAACTAAATGGCAACATACGAATAATGGGCGTAGAAAGTTAGGCTAACTACGAAGTTTCCATAGCACACTTGTCTACAAAGGCGAAATACATGAGACACTAAATAAATGCCTAGTTTTGATATGGTCATGAGGTGTATGCCATTGTCGTCAAATTATATGTAATTAGGTTTTTGAATCTGAACTAAAAGCTACTGCGAATATAAAGATGAAAACGACAATCATGGATTTGTAGCCTGCCTTTATTGGTTTATGCATAGTCAACTATTGTTCGTCTGATACTGTACTGCTGTTCTGTTTGTAGAGCAATAAAGATCACGAAAGAAAATTCTATAGTCCGCTTGTCGTTTATGAAGGCTGTACGAGTAGTCTAAACTTATTTTTCTAACATTTATATTTTATTTACAAAAATGTTAACGTCAAGCGTAAGAATTGTCTGCTTCACTTGAAGAAAATGTATTTCTTGACTAATGTTTCTGATGCATAATGTTTCAGCGACATCTGTAGCTTACCTCAACTTCATACGCAATAAATTTAAAAGCTAATCAACCTGTCTAAGCAATTACAATTATTCATTTCCATTCTAAGTCGGATATAAATACCCAAATAAACGTCTTACCACCAAGGCCTGTCGCTGCAATCCATAAAACGAAGTAGCTGACCTTTCAAGGCCACGGATCAATCTAAGTCACTGATCTAGGCCAAAGCTTGGACCACGGTTCCAAAGTCTGTAGGTCACCAGAAATGTCATAAAAGATTACATTTTTTTTATTTCAAGCATTATTGATTGCTTTATTTAACGTGACAAAATCACGTAACAGATACAGATAATAATTAGTCGGTTTCAAATAATAATCTGTTGATTTTGAATTTGACTTGAAAATTGCTTGTTGCAGTTTAGATTGTTTCGCTGTATTGCACTACGGGATGCGCTGCGAGCGTTGTGCATGCTGGGATGTTGGCAGGGTCACGACCTCTATCCATCCAATCACAATATTTGTTTACATTTGTAACATTACCCTCATTGGCCTCATTGCTGATATATTTAGTATAAGCTGTCCATTTATTCAAGTCAATGCTTACCTCCCGGTGGCTCAATTCGGTTGTTGTTGAATATGGTTAACAAGTCAATAGGAGTAACCACCGTGAATGATTAGCCATCATCACATCATACCATAGGCCTAGTCTAATATTGATATTAACCCTTGCGAGTTAACTTCGAGTTAGCTTAATCGACGGATTGAGTGACGTCAGGCTAGGCACAGGAAATTGACAACCGTCACTCTCAACTCGCCGATTAACACACTCGAGGTTAACTCGCAATGGTGAATACCAATATAACAGTTATTCCTGTCACAGAACTTAACCGGCTCCGTCGCGGCAGCCTAAACCGCTTCGCCCCGTCCATAACCGCGACGCCAAACCCATTTGTGGTCGATCTCTTACCGCGGGTTCCTCGCGCGTTCTTGCTCCTGGACTGATCAACGAAGTTTGAACGCCCGTCCTGGTGAGGGTAGGCCTGGAGGCCTAACTCCTCACATTTACTTAATGGACCGCCTTCATTAGTTACTCAACATCTCCAGCAGGCCTGAAGGCCTAACTATCCCGATGTTTACATAACAACCCAATGAAATATTCACTTGCGAATTCGATGCGAACCCTTTTGCAAGTAATTACCTAGCGAGTCCGGCCTTTCCCCAGTTGATATTGCAAACCAAAACTGGAGTCCAAATCGCGACTCCCCCCCCCTAATTTGGGCTAGTGAATTCTTTAACACACAAAAGACGCGCGCTCCGTGTGCATTCCCTGTGTGTCCAGTCCTGTTTGTTCTATATCTGAAGACGCGCTGTGCCGTCGATCAGGAACACTGGGCGGATGCAATGCACTGCGCATCGTTTTTCAATAAAATTGCTCAGCTATGTTCCTTTGATATGCTGGGGTGTGCGTTTCAACTCGTGAAATCTTTATTTCTTTCTATTTCTATTTCTCTTAATAAGGATTTTTTATAATGTCAGATTTAAAATAAGCGGGGAACCAACTACGAGTACGCTTTACACATGTAGCTTATCAACGATGAATCTAAGGGTGTTTAGCATTCTAGCGGTTAAGTGGTTAACTTCGGACACAGATTCGATTTTAACTGTTGAAAATACTGCTAAAAGTCGCACTTGGCTCAATGGCTTCTAGAATACTTTAAACATAAATTCAAAGATTTTAAAAGAAAAGAATCAATTTTTTCAATAGTTTTTTTCAGAGATACTTAATTTTTCTATAGAAGTCTAGAGACCCAGTCACGATACGCCGCAGCGGCGCAGTGAGTTGGATGACGACGATTGTTCGAACATTTCGAAAGGGATCATTACGTGGCCTATCAAGGCCGCTACATGTGCATGTATACTAGGCTTCCTTTCTGCAACTTTCATAAAACCCAATTTCTAAGAAGAAATTTAGTTTTCACCCTGCGGCAGAACTTACGAGCGGGAATCGAGCTTAATGCCAAAATCAATGATTTGATTCATAATTTCTGAAGAATTTTTATCATTTGGGAGGATATTTTTAAACTTCACTTGCAAAAAATTTGCTATGTTACAATTGAAACCTTTTCAGTATTTGTCCATTTTCGATGAAAATTTCAAACCACAAAGCCGTGGTCTATGGGGATGTGGTCTATGCGAACAAGAACTATAGAAGCTAGCCTGTGTGACTATGTCACCGGGACAATACAGGGCCTGACTCCGGGGTCACTTCTTCTCGTTATTACCAATTGCATAGTAGGCCGAACGTCAGGCTAATCAAAGGGCAGTCGCTAAAACTAATTTTTTAGTTCAAATATGCATATGCATTTGGCTCTGCTGGCCGGCGGAACTACTGGCTTCTCGCCGCGGAACACCGGTGTTATGCGAAACACAGGTTGAGAACCCCTGGCTTCGATCAAAGGGCTGGTCCTCTCGCTGTATATCACATTTGACGGCTGGGACACTTAAATCATCCACATCTAGTCGTAGCCAAAACTCTATGTGATGTTGAATTCAATATTTCAATCGAATTCGATGTATTTTTTAGAATTAGGCCTATCCGTAAATACAGACCCACGTAAGTCAATATAAACTTTGCCTTTCGTGTATTTGAGTGTAGTAAATAGATGCGTAAAAATTACATATAAGATCATTCAAAACACGCTAGACACAAAACTAGCTAGACACAAAACTAGCTAAACACAAAACTAGCTAGACACAAAACTAGCTGGACACAAAACTAGCTAGACACAAATCTAGTTAGACATAAAATTTGTTAGACGCAAAACTCGCTAGACACAAAACTAGCTAAACACAAAACAAGTTAGACTCAAAACTCGCTAGACGCAAAACTAGCTGGACACAAAACTAGCTAGACACAAAACTAGCTAGACACAAAACACGGCAACACAACCTCTAACAGACTTAGTTGGCCTTGAAATGTAATTAATTTTCTACAAGCTATTGGGTTATTGTCCCGGACATGACATCAAACTGTGCCCGGCAGCCTTGCCGCTGCCACCATTGGGCAGGACGAAGCGTTGTGGCCGAGTGATCGAAGTCGCAGGTCTCGGACTACGAGTGCGGCAGTAGCCGTTTCAAATCCCGGCCGCCATACAAATTTAGAGTCCGTGCACCCTCTTGCAGAGGTGGTTTAAATTCGTCAGCCACAAGTGTTTCTACGATGCACACCAGTCTACGGTGGAACCACCACCAGCGAATATCAGCTGGTGCAATGGGGCATCACCTTGCCTCCGGCAAGGGTTTATAACAACAACAACTATTGGATTGGAGGACAAAATGAATAGTAGAGTTTTGGTTCCAAAGACGCAGCGACACAGCAGAGCTCTTTAATCTGAGACTGAAGCACGCATAAAGCAATGTTATATGCAGAGCATAAAGCAATGTTATATGCAAAGTTCAGTTTAGCCCTTATCAAATGGGAGTAGCATTAAGCCTGCTGCTTATAAAACTAGAGTAGTGCACTCCTATGGGTTTAAAAAAAAACAAGCAGGCCTAAAGTAGGCCTAAAGTAAGCCTACTCCACTAACGTCCATTTTTGCGAGTAATGCCCATGGGTCCTACTCATTTCTAAATCCGAGTAGAGTTATAAAAAACGTCGTTTTGGAGTACTACTCTTACTAAAATTATTCCTGAATATGTGTTTGGCACTACAGGTATTTTTAGTTGATGGAGGGAGAATAGAAAAAACAATGATCACAAATACCTAAAAAGGAAGTGAAAGGAAAAATTGTTCGAGAGCTCTGTGTGATGAAAGCTTTTGATTGCAGGAGTTTAAGCATAGAAGCATAAAGTGGATTTCTTTTGCGAGAAAGTTGTCACAAAACGAATTAAAATGTTCATTTACATGCTGTTAGCAAACTCGGTTATAGACCATCCTTATTCAGTAATTTTTATGTATTCTTTGCTTAAAGATCACAAGCAATGGTTTGAGCATATTCAAAAAACTGCATGAATCGATGTAACTTGATAAGTAGAAGTCGCATTAATTCCCCGAAATTCATAAATCATCATGTAGTATGTTAAAATAAGTAATTTTGTAAGAAATTTGTAACGTTTTAGAGACTACTTTTGTTTCTAATGTTATTCACTTTTAGTTAGAAAGAGCACCGGAAGTTGTATTTCTGACGTCATAGACACCACGAGAAGTTTTGTTTATTCAAAAAACTTCTTAATTTCTCTCCTAACTTTTTTACTTTTCCAAATTACTACGTAGAAAATGGTTTACTGTTGCGCATTCGGTTGCAATAACGCAGGGACAACAACC
>JAQIWG010009670.1:0-10468 GCA_034695025.1 Chamaedrilus cognettii
CCCTCCCCTCCACCTCAGCATTACCCACCTCCACAGCTCCCATCTCCTCCCACAGAACACCTCTCGGAACGCCACCCTGAACTGCTGACTCATCTTGCAGTAGAGGATAAAGTTGACTGCGCTGTTGACCAGCGCTATGATGTCCCAGACGTCCCCTAGAGGGACGTAGTAGCTGTAGAAGACGTCCTGGTTGACGCCGCTCAGCAGCGCGAGGATGCCTTGAGGCAGCTCGCTGACGACGAAGAGGAGGACCACGGCGACGAGCATGGCCGTCGTGCGGTTGTGCTCCCCCGTGCGCTCCGACTCCTCACGCTTGCCCTGGTCAGTGACAGCGGGGCTTTATATTAACAGTTTACTCGACACGAAGTCAGATATAACATATAAGGCAGCAACAACATAAAGGTAACAGCAAACAATAGCAGCTCGTGCAATAAATCAGTTGAAAGTGCGATGCTAACATTATGATTTTCGCACATATAGTACAGAAATAGAAATGAACACGCTGGGTAATCAACTCTCAGTTACATCTTAGACGATGTTAAGCTCAGTTTTTCACAAAAGCTGACTAAAATCAGCCTCAAAATTTGCCTCAAAGAGATGAATTTATAATAATAATTTATTTGATTACAATGCTCATTGTACGTTAATTGGCAGCAATTGAAGCAGTTATTTAAATATCTTTAATTCGCACTAAAAGCGTAGCAAATCAACATAGGCAACAGTGATCAGGGACATTTTTTAGTGATTTTTAGTGCTATTAGACTTAGCCTTCATATATTTATAAGCAATTATGAAAATTTTCATGTGCCACACCAGAATTAAAATAATGGTGACGCCACTGGGTGCATCCCCCCACCAGTATGAAAAGTTTTTTTTCTATGTTTGCACCCCCCTTACCGGTATGCAATTAGGCCGAAGCGTAACAATAGAATATATGCGGTGGTCAAAAATTTATTTCAATCCCCCCGCCCCAGATCGCAAGTTCTGCTCGGGAGAGAAAAATTCATAAAATATCATTCCCTCCATCAACAATTAATGGAACTGCTCTTGAGAGTGTTGGGTGTACCTGTGAGAGTTGACTGGACAGAAGTATTTTGTCGTCGACTCTCTGAAAGAGCTTAATGATTATACATGTACATGTACAATTGTACAGGCTACTGTAGGCTACATGTACCTGTTTTGAAAGTTTTTGACTATTTACGTGAGATTGAATTGTATCAACGGATATAATGTATGTTCAGTTCTTTAAATGTAATGATTATCCTTTTACGTGCACAGTTTTTAAAATGCTTTTACTCAAATGGAATCAAGACTAGCACGTGCGAACAATTTATATATATATATATATTCGTTATCTAGTCTGGCACAGCATAGCCCAAGTGTGCCGCTGTGCGGTCAAGCAACAAACAAACCTGCGAGAGCAGCCGCATACGCCGCCGGTCTGCGGTTCTCATGGCGTGCACAAGCGAGGCACTCAGCCCCGTCAGTAGCACACAGGGCGCCACCTTGAGCACCACTCCGAACAACCAAAAGTTGAACGCGTCGAGCACAGGCGTGACAAACTCGTTCTTCTCGAACCACCAGCCGTCCTGCTCGCTGTGGTGCGCAGGGCGGAACATGACGTAGTTGGGCACGCAGAACAGGACCGTCACTGCGGGGACTATTACGGTCGTGATGCGCGCACGCCGCAGTCCTACCGACTGGGTCACGACCGCGCGGCGACACACGACCACGTAACGGAACACGGCGAGGGACACTGTCAGCCACATGGCGATCGTGTGGAACGTGATGAAGAGGTTAGTCGTGATGAGAAGGTACACGATCCAGCCCTGCGCGTGGGGGTAGTTAATGTCCGGTGACGTCACGCAGAAGAAGTAGGTCGCGTAGGGAAGGTAGAGCGCCATCTTGAAGGCGTCGACGACCGCGAGGGCCGTGAGGAGGTAGTTGGTCGCGGAGAGCATCGTCTTGCGCGACAGCACGACTGCGCTCATCAGGTTCGACGCGATCCCGAAGGAGCAGACGACGATGCTGACGTAGCCGTGGGCCTTCTGGTACCGAGAGCTGAAGTCCTTCAGAGGGGACTCCTCGATGAGTCGGCGAAACTTTGCGTATTCGTCGTCGTCATACACTATATCCGCCAACGTGGTGTTCCACTGCGCTGACGTGGCCATAACTGCAGCGCGGAATAGGCCTAAGCGTCTAATAAGCCAACAGATGAAGCTTTGGGAAGCTAGAAACTTCTAGAAGGGAAAGTATAAACTTCTAGAAGGGAAACGAGAAACTTCTAGAAGGGTAGCTAGAAACTTCTAGAAACTAGTGATCGGGTTAACGATACGCCGACTTCTTGTTTTGCTCGCAAAAACACGAGCGGATGATGTTTTATTGGAGATCGGCGGAAGCGTTTAACGATGTTTTGCTGTTGACGTCCTGAGGCGACAATTTATCAATTGGCGCAGATTTTTTCCGTTGCAGTCATTCGCTGCATTTTCTAATCGTTTAATTCCTTTCCCGCGCAATATCCGGCCACAATCGTGCTATAGCGGATAACAGAGCTGAATTCATTTAGCGACGAATGGTGTTTACGTTTGTTTAAGTAACGCGCTTCAGATTATAATTATCGAAGCTGCGCTTATCACGCGAGCGACTGGACCCTTCAGCAGTTGTCGGTCTGAGCCTCAAGCTGCTGCGCTGGATGTGGTAACTGCAGGCTGTGCTACACACGTACATTGTTTACTGCAGCGTACATGTACACATGCACGCAGTCAGTCTCGCCAATGTTTCCTGCATACGCTAACATGTTACTCCGATGCGAATCAAGTCAAATTTATTCCATATTCGAGTGTTCGTGTCGCAAATGAATCTCGCTGAAAGCTCTCCATCTATCAACAATCATTTTCGTAGGCATAGCAGTGTATTACTGCGGTATTCATTACAAGGAAGGTGGGAGCGGGGACTGGGAGGGCAGTGGATGAAAGAGGAATGTGGTGGCTAGTACTCTCAAAGCGCCAAGGTTTAGCTTAACCACCTCTCTGCATAGTTATTACAGTAGGCCTATTTAAAAAACCGCAGAAAATGTAGGCTTACTGCTATCATTTAGATTTTGCATGTACACTGTAGGTAGTATATACATGCATCTACCTCTGCAGGCCGGGGAACAAAAGAATTGGATCGCAGCCCAGAGCTCCCGGGGCGAGTCGTAAGAGGCGACTAAAGAAGGGGGAGCGGTTCTGTGCTGGCTCTCTTGCATACAACCGGACTGTATGCCTCCTGCGGACTGTATGACCCTTGTGCGCTACACACAAAACTAAAAAAACTAAAATAAAACCAGCATTATTTTTCGCTTAATGGTTCAGCATGCTAGTGATCAGAAATGCTGGAGTATGCCGGCAGGTGATCCGCCTCGCTAATTATCCCCGGAACACTTGACCGTAGATTGGATCCATTAAAACGCGTGAGTCCGTACTATACAATTAAACCTGGTTTCCGCTTCACTTTCGATCTACAGTCTACACCCGTCCTTCAGGCTGCGTGTGCGCTTGTCGTTAGTTTTGCTTGGAGCGAGATATTAGTTTCGTTGCTTACAAATCACTTGGTGCGCAGATTGCGCATGCAGCAAGCAGTCAACATCGCCTCTGGGTATAACAATGATAGCGCCACACGTAGGCCTACAACGAACCACAGTTAACGCAAGGATTCGTGAATCGCAACATCGGTATTACATAGAATTAAAGAAATCCAAGCAATTTTTAGCTCGAATTGAACGTAGTAATTTTGCATCCCACGCAGATATCCATGCCATTGTCACGTAACTCGCGTTACGTCATAACATTGAAACATGTATTGACAAGTCTTCAGGCTATGCATGTACAATGCAAGCTATATACAGGATGGCCCAAAAATGGCCCCCCTTGAGTGTTGTTGATGTGGTTGATGTTTAACTAATGCAATTTGCTTCCAGTGACGAATAAATTTATACACAAGAGCAATCATCTATTGTTCACATCTTTAGATTATCATAAATTCAATTTCTGTATCTATAATATCTACTATGCAATGAAGTTGTGTTCTATAGAGAAATAGGATCGTGCTAGTTACACAATAAAGAGGACAATCGTGGCGCTGTCACTTGTAGCGGTCGGCAGTAGCGGCCCACATACATCTAACTCTGTTGGTCTAGCCTACATAAGGGGATGCAGCAGTTGTTCTAGACGGACACTCCACGAGAAACGGGGTCTAACATCTAAGACGGAAAACTCCACCAGAAACGGAGAGGGGACTTCATGAGAAACCAAACTGCAAGATTCTAAATTATAAATATACGACTTAATCTATTGAGTTGTGTTTCATAAAGAGACTTCATTAAGTAAAATAAAGATAACTAAGAAACAGACTCCTTGATCGTCAAAGAACATCTTCAACCCAACACATCTCATCTTCATCTTCCTACTCATCTTCTTCTCCAAAGGGGGGTACCTTACTTCTCCTGCGGCCGGGCGAGGCCATTCTGCGAGTCCCAAAGTTCCCCAGGACAGCAATAGCTCCCATAGCAACCCCACCGAAACACTTCATTCCCTGTCCAGTTCAACTATATCCATTAGCCGATTACAATCAAGTCGATTTCAATGGCTAAAAACTTTGAAACGATTTGACAGAATGACACTAAATGTAGCAGAAACGTTAGCAATTGACGGTCATTTATGTGTGCAAAATTTGGTCATCATGGAAAACTAGTGTTAGGTATCCATGGTAACGCAAAAATGCTGCATTTTTCACCTAAATATCAGATAAGTTTATTTACAAAGCTCAACGCTTTTGAACTCTGCAGTGTAATCTCACGAAACTTGGCAGAAAAAAATGGCAGAAATAATAAAACCAGACGGCTTTTTGTCTATGCCAATAGTGTCATCCTTGGGTGTATATTGTATATGTCATACATGAAAAATATCAGGGGTGCCGTCTTTTGGGCCACCCTATATATATATATATACATGCCCCATCGCGGCATGATAGTTCATAGATTTGGCCATAGGAGAGGACGAAACACGTTTTCGCTCAAAACAAGCTGTAGCTGTAGCGGTCAACACAAAAATAATGTTTTGCGAGCAAAACGTGCTGTCAACACACAGCCTTGAGGGAAGCATTTTTACGAGTAAGAAATAGCGCTATATGCCGACAACGTTATCTTTAGGCCCGTAGCGTAATAACCTAGTCATGTCTAACTAGTGTACCGCTGCGTAGAATACATCACTAGATTTAGGGATATTTCAGCGCCTGAGTAAAACTCTTGGGATATTTTGTCTACAATGGCGCATGTAATAATGGGAGCTTGGAATATTTTTGTGAGAAAATGCAATCTACGGATATTTTTGACCGATTTACCCAAAATCTAGGAATATTTCGCTTCGATACAATGGTAATATTGTTCGCGTCATTGGAGAGTGGCAACTGGCAAGCGTCCAGATTTGTATGTAACTGCTTCTCAGACTTGAGACGACCGAAGCAAAATCGCGTGTCTTCCGCAATGCGGACAATGTATTTTTAGTAGGCTAATTGTTAACGCGACTAGTCCTAGATCCAAAACGCGAGAGGACACAATTATAATATTTACGCGGAAAGGCATCACCAAAATGACTTTCTTCTTGAAGAATATAAAAACACGTTTGCCGTTGCAGCCGTGCGGTTAAAGCGTGGATATTCTCGGAAAAGAAAAGAAATCAAAGGAAGATCGTAATTTGTCGCAGCAACAGCGGCTGTGGTTTTAAAGGCAATCGCATTACATCACTTCCCTTAAAATATTCGAGGCGTAGAAAATAATTTTACGAAGTTCAAAGCGAGGACAAGCATCGGAGTGACGATAGCTCGCGGCCTTGGAAGGACAAGTAAATGCTGCCCCCTCCTCCCTCCCAATAGGCTGAGCCATAGTAATTAGAATATAGCTATTTAAATATAGCTTATATCCTCTATATACTCTGGGCTAAGCTGCTAATGATCATCATAATAGGAGCTATCATGAGGCCTTGATAGGCCTCCTGAGGCTGGTGGGGGATAAGACATAGACGACTGAGGTTGCCCCCCATCCCTCCTAGGGGGCCCATTCTGGAATATTTTCGGGGGCAATAAAATGATTGAAACGCCACTGGCTCAGAATTAGGGGCTTGATAATAAATCGCGATTTCGAAGAAGAATTATTGCTTTGGATTCCCTCTGCAGGTCTATATCGTAAACAAGACGATGTAAGTAGCCTAAACCTGATTCGTACTGATCAGTGATCGTCGCTGATCGATTATGTTGTCGGCAACGTTTACCTATCGTTGATTCAAATATTGGCACGTTAGGCCAACAGGCCTGTGACCGACACGGACGCAGCGCACTTCGCCGCAAATTTAATAGTTTTTCTGTCGCGGAACGCATAAACCTGAGTTCCTTCAACGGTTCTTATCGCGCAACTATTCTCTATGGCGCATCTAGGTCTTTCTAGATTTTCGATCAGGGCATTGACGGAGGCATTGTGCCTTGATAGATGTCACTTTCTAAATGAAGTGTAGTATATAGCTTACATAGAAATGTGTAAGGCCGCTTCAATAGTTAACAAAGCATGCTATTTTATAGTTATCCTTAGCCTCTCTTAAGCATAGACCTGCTAGTTTGTTACCCTTGAAATTTAGGTTTTAACGATTTTTTTGGCAAAAAGGCTCATCAGAACTTTTTATAGCAACAAAAAACTAGGATCTGTTTTTTTAAGCATCTAGCGACTTCTAGTGGTTATCCCGCTCTTTTCAAAAAACTTTTGATTTTTTCATCCGGCTCGAGTTGCAACACTGCGCACAACGTCCACGTACGCAGTGACGTCACGTCCTTGCCGTGTATTATAATTGCCACGCGCCTGTTCCGGTCATCAGCACAGCGCGCGCTTGAGCAAGCGTTCACCCCAGAACGAGTGGCGGAATAATCGCGTTTAGCATGCGCAGTGAAGCCCATTGTCGTACGTGGCTGTCGCATCTTTTATTTAGTCTACACTCGACGAGCATTATAATTGTCGCCGTTATGATTACGTAACCCCAGCAAGTCGGGGAACAAAGAATAGACTTGCAGCCCAGAGCTCCCCGTGTGGGTCGTAAAAGGCGACTAAAGAAGAGGGAGCGGTTCTGTGGTGGCCCTCTTACGCAGAACCGCACCGTAATGGTCTTTGTTACTACACGCGGTTCTTAACATTCAAGCCCACCACTATTGTCGCCGTTGTGATTTTGTTCCATTCCGAGCTGTCTTCAATTACTATTACCAGGCAAAAAATCTTTTCTTTTGAGGGATAGGCTTACTCCGGCGTCGACATGCACCGACTTTTGGTATTAATTTGACGCCGGATGAAAAATGAGAAATAAGGAATCACTGCTCAGAAAAGGACACACGAGCTTGGAAAACGTTTATCGAATCGTTTGGTCGTTAGTCGAGTTATCGAGGTGGTGCGCCTATCTATCGCTTGTTTGACGCACAAATTTGAGCTTGAAATAATTCAATACGAACGACTGGACTCAAAAGGCCAGCACTATATCAGTGACTGTTATGCAGCAGCACAACATGCCGTTAAGCTTATCTTGCGGTACGTTCCCAACAGCAGGACCTGTATATATAATATATAATAATATATAGCTTCGGAAACAAAGCTATAAACCAGCGGGTGAATCATTGATGCATCATAGTCTCGAAATTAGACGTCTTAATTAACCTCCCCCGATGGGACGTCCCCATTCACGTCCCCGGGTTATCCAGGTTCGGACGTTATAGCTCTGGATGCGGCGTGTCAGTTTCAAGTACTTTCAAGTCGACTGCATGCCATTTCATTCCGGGTAAAAGTGGCGTTTCTTCCGCCGCTGGCTTAATCAGGCTTAGGTGGGACCGTGCCACAACGTGCACGCGCCTGGAGACAAGGATTCTATAGGTGCATCGTCGCTCGGCAATATTGAATTGGTCGTAAACGGCACCGCGGAGATGCGTGTGCGTGCAGATTGAGAATTTGGCATTGAATGAAGGTTTAGATTGCAATCGTGCTGTGGGCTAATGTAGGCTAATTCTGTATAGCTTGTAGGAATGTACATGTAAGCCGATAACAGTGTATACGTGCGGTAGGTAGGCACACACGAGCTTGGAAAAAGTTCCACCCTCGTTAATAGAGTGGAATTTTGCGTATATAGACGCAATATACATGTCTGCATTTTTTGCGTCAATATACCAAATGATGGTCAAACTTTCGTTAAGAGCAAAACAAATAATGTTCGAAACCTGCAGGCCTACATGTGCGCAGGTCTACAGTACACAGGTTATACTCCCTTTGCTATTGAGTATAAGTCGTAAATAAGTCACGTCAACACAATGTCGCAATAAGACTCCGTGAGACTCACAAGTAGGCTACGTGGTGAACTCTGTCCCATGAAGATATGTCAATTTCGCAATAATTTTTTTAATAGAACGCGCTAAAAGTATTTATCGCGCCAGAAATTTGTGTGAGCAGAAAGACTTATTCGAGCTTGGTCAGCAGCTGTACAAAATTGAATCGCCGCTTGCACGTGTTAGTTTCTATCATTAGTGCGCAATGTCCACGTGCGCTGCTGGCGAGGCTTCAACATGAAGAAATACACAATGTCGCGTATTCTATGCAGAAATTGCGGTCATAGCACCCGATTGCACGATCTTGCTTTAAGTTCGAACTATACATGCGATTTTGGCTTAGCTTGTGGTTCGAATTGATCAATCAATTCGAAAGTGTATATGCCTATGCACAGAAACTCTCATATTCCCATAGAGCTTTCTCTGGATACGAATACAGCCCATTATGTGTTCATGTAGGTGGGAGGTCCTTGCTGAAAGCGCTGCGGGCGAAACACGGAACACGGCACACGGAACAGATGAGGTATGGCCGGGGGTCACATTCCGAGAGACGAGTTGGGACGGGAAGGGGTCACGGGGTCAAGCCATTTAGAGCCCGGCTCGGGGCTGACGAATGGGGCCGCATGAAATATGAGAGGCATCCGCAGGCCTGGCGCAGCTAAAATTTTAAAAGGGAGGGCTTGAGGGGCTTCTAAACGGAGGGGTAAAGGGGAGAGATGCGTGAAGATATTCCGAGGACATATGACCGGAATTGGGGGACGATAGTTCAGAAACCAATTAAGGGGCTATGGCCCCCCAAAATAGATTGAGTTTAGGCTACAACCTTTGTGTAATGGAGTTAAAGAAAAAATGTGTTAATTTCAATACCATCACATATTGAAAAATGCAGAATAGGCCTATAAGCCCCTGTGACCCTCTGTGCAAAGTTTTGGCGGTATTTCCGGGTGCCCTTCTATTCTCCTTTCCCTCGCAGGGGGGGGGGGAGGCGGGGAACCACCAAAGGATCGCATTGTTGTTAAATTTATGACAACGTTTGACACAGCGTCACAATCATATGATAGTCTGTGTACAGGCTGTGTACAGTCTGTGTACAGGCTGTGTACAGTCTGTGTACAGGCTGTGTACAGTCTGTGTACAGGCTGTGTACAGGCTGTGTACAGTCTGTGTACAGGCTGTGTACAGTCTGTGTACAGGCTGTGTACAGGCTGTGTACAGGCTGTGTACAGGCTGTGTACAGGCTGTGTACAGTCTGTGTACAGGCTGTGTACAGGCTGTGCACAGTCTGTGTACAGGCTGTACAGGCTGTACAGCCTGTACAGGCTGTGTCGCTAGAGTGAAAATAGCGCAACGCGGTGACATTGAATTATTTACATTATAATTTAGTCTCAGTTCGATCGATTGGGCCTTTAGTTATTATTAGCCTCTCGACAGCTAATAGTAATAAGATAGATAGTGCAAGATGGGCCTAACGAATTGCTAACATAGCCATTACGCATTCGCGAAGTGCAAAGCTGAACTGCGCAAGTAATTCGTTACTTTGTCACGCGAAGCCTCGATCAGCACCGCAAGAATAATGAATCTATAGATTACACGGATACCGTATAGTATACTTGCGTTCAGAAAAATGTTGTGACACAGCGTTTGCGTGGAAAGCTAGCCGAAGAGTTTTTGCACGGCTTGACTATAATTATTGCACGATTGATTTATAACGCAGCCAAATTTGAATCCACTGATGATCAGCTTGAGAAACATCCAATCATCCGCTGAGGCAATAGGCTATTACTTTTCAGATGAATTGGTTCAGGCCCGTAGCGTGAGGGGGGGCACGGGGGGCAGGGGGGTCAGGGGGGTCAGTGCCCCTCCCTGTCGGGAAGATCTGCTCTCCCCCTGCTCCCAGAAAAGTTACTATTAGCTTATGTATGGGATTGCCCCCCCTGCTCTTTGTGGAAATAAATCCTTGGCCCCCCCCCCTGATCTGTGTAAATTAAAACCTATGCTCCCCCTGCTTGGTTAGATATGTTGTGATATAGGGGGAAATGGGATAATGACTGTTAAGAATGGTTAAAAAAATTTCTGTCAGCGTGGG
>JAQIWG010009671.1:0-10467 GCA_034695025.1 Chamaedrilus cognettii
CGTATGTATAACCTGCTACTACCGTATGTATAACCTGCTACTACCGTATGTATAACCTGCTACTACCGTATGTATAATGGTCACTAATTATGCAGATATTTAAAACGGATGAATAATAAATTTCAATGAATCCTGGCAGCTCTGCAAGGCAACTAACAATATTAATGATGAAGGATAAAAGCATCAAATTCTTCAGCCTTTGTTATGAACCCAAACACTAATAAATTAACGCATCAATATAAAACACTCCGGCGAGCCAATGAATAAGCACTGTCAAGTTGGCCTATCAATACTTGAAAATGGACAATGAGACGATCTTAACAAAAACTGATTCAACCAGCCACACTCAGGATTCAACGGTTTGCACCTAAAGTTCTGCAGCAAAAAGTCAAAGATCACATTTGAACTTAGATGTTACAGCACTCAGGCTAAAGCGCTCAACACAGCCAAAGCTCTGCAAATCAATGAACTCGATCTATGGTAACTACATAACACTGTAATCTCTGTTAGTAATAACCTAACAGCACTCTTCACAGTGATTTAAGCAATCTCTGTAGTGGCGAGATCTGATATCCACATCTTTCTTCACTGGAATTTATAATAACACCGACTTTAACAATAACTGTAATCGGGCCGGCTAAAACAAGCCAAGCCTATATCGTAGGCAAGTTATGTAGTCCTGCTTAATCAGTAAAGTCTACAAGAAAGGATTCATTGTATAATATACTGCTGTCAACACTCGGCTTAGCGCTGGAAAATAAGATGACAACAGCGCAACAACAATAACAGCCTCTTGAAAGAAACTGCCATAAATAGATTTAAAGCTTACAACTAATTTGATGTTATTTGTAACGCATATGTAGAATCGCGTAGAGCATAAATATGGAACGCTCAAAGCACTCTACGCTTAGAAGGGTATTGAAGAAAAGATCAATCTAACTAGGCACTAGGCAGCTAAATTCAAGATTGATTTCAAAATCGTTTGAACTAATAACTAATTACGAATAACATAAAGCATATGAAAAAAAGCACGCATATGTAAAGCTGGTATAGCACGCCAGCTTTACAGGAAAATAACGGATCCAGTATTAGCATAATATGGTAACTTCTCCGAACACTATATAATATCAGCGACACGTTTGCACATCATTATCTAGAGTATACTGTACAATGCGTTTCAGAAAGAAATCATGATTATCAGCACAGATGACAAAATCTGGTTTGACCTCCTAATAAATTGCACAGATCTGTTAGCCTAGTCTTCAGTCTCTTCACTCTTCAGTACAACGGCCAATATCAAGGGTTCTGTACCGTTGTACCAGAAGCTCTGCCCATATAACTAGATGTTCTTATCAGCCCATCTCAGCACACATGACTCAGGACCCAGCAGTCATTAATAATAGAACTGCAGGATGTTTACAAACAGATCTGTGTTAGCACAAGTCTGTAACAATAGCACGGCGCAAGTTCAATCATTATTATTGAGGCCAAAGATTGAGTACAACTATTAAATAGCAGACTCAATTGCTGCTACAGCAATAGATTTCAGCTTCATAGATTTCAGTAGTAAAGCACAATAGGTTTAAATAGCCCTATTTCTATCTGCTATGAAATTGTAAACTGCCAATTAATACTATCAGATGAAATATAACTTAATTACGATAACTTAATTAATAGTTTTTAATCAAACACTTAATTTTAGCACTACTATTGTAGTTATACGAATAGAGTAGACGTTTTCGTTACTTTCATATCGTTGCATGAACATATTGCGCGTATACTGCAGGCTATGTTTTTATTTATTTATTGCTTAACTTATTACGCAGTTGTTTGCTACACTACAAGCGTGAATTAAGCGATATTAAACACTGAACATAATAAAAAAATGCCAACACCAGACGGCGCCACCGCATTAAGAATCACGTACGTTTTGAGGGTGCCGGAGGTCATGAGTTCGGTGACGAGGACGATGACCTTGTTGCCCCTCTGGGTCAGCTCCTCCTCAAAGAGGTCATAGAAGCGCACTATGTTTGGGTGCTGGAGCGTCTTGAGCATCTCTGCCTCCTCCTTGAAGCGCTGGCGCTCAGATTTCTGCCACGACCTATCCTGAATACGACAAACTCAGCATGGTCATCAGAGTTGCGAGTGATAATTACATCGCTGATAATTACATCGCTGATAATTACTGTCGCAAATGGAGAGGAAGTGAAGAGAAGCAGGTTTTTTTCTAACGTTACTGTGTCAAAATGAATGCTTGTCTCTACTACTGTGTCAAATGAATGTTGCCTCTAATACTGTGTCAAAATGAATGCTTGCCTCTAATGCCAAATTGACTACATGTCAAAATCTATTTTGTTTGTCCCTGAAGCCATGCTTGACAGTGCTTGATCATCTCTGATCACTTCTATAACCCCACATTTCCCGATTTATAGCTGTAAATTACCCACACGCAAAATTCAGAATTTATAGCTCAATGCATTGCTATTAGAACTCTAAAAATTGATAAAAAGTCACCCAGGTTACATTAAGGGCACTTTCAATGGGATAGAACTGAGTTTCTCTGAGCTGTTCTCTAACTGGACTACCATACATTTGTTTCAATCACAAAAAAGTTCCGCTGCATTTATTTCGTGAATATTGAACTCTACCCCAATAACGCACAAATTGTTCAAAAGTCACCCTACCATTAAGGTCTAAACACAGACCACTAAGCAGTGGACTGAGCCGTATTCCCCCCCTCTCACCTGCAGTTCGCACCAGGCGACGTGCACCCCTGTCTCCGTGTCTAAGCCCTTAAACACGGCCTTGAACGACCCCCTCCCAATACCGACGTCAAACTTGAGGAAGCGCCCGCCGAAGGGCGACGTCGCCACAACTTTCTCCTCCGTCTCAGCTTTCTCTGCGTGCCGCTTTGCCGCTTCCACCGAGCGCTGCTGTTCGGCGACGTCTTCCGAGTCGGATTCGTCGTCGGAAGAGTTCGCACCGCTCTCTCCAGTTGCGCTCGCCGGTTTGCTGACCTGCAAAGAGTGTTGCGAGCAGTAATTACTTTACCGGTAATAAGAGTAAATATGTTATGGTAATCATGTCACAAATGGCGTGGTAATGCCTTGTGATGATATAAGTAAAGCACACAATTCACAGGATAATGTAGGCCTAGATAATTCACAGAAACGTGAACTTTTTAATGCTTTTTTTTGGAGCACATGCCTACATTTTATATGCTATGACTCTTTATATGATATGATACCACTATACCAGACATTTAAACAAAAATTTAAATGGCACTTTCAATATATTTTTGATCGTTCTGTGGCCGATTTACTACAATGCCCTTCAAAAAGCATTTTTAAGCATAAGTTGTGTGATGCCATGAACAGCACGAACAGGCCTGTGAGCAATGTCTATGACTTCCACAATTTAATTCCTCTCTCATTAACAAATGCAACAATCACGTTACAGTATTTTACTTTGTTAGGTAATTACGTCACTCTGGTAGCACAATTCAAAATAACACTACGGTAATACTAAACATCAAAACTTGTGATCCTACCTGTGCGACTTCGATGGTGCGCGACAGTTTTAGCTCGCGAAGCGTCTCCGACTGCGGTGTCATCGCTGCGACATCCGCAGCCGCGCGAAAATCAGCTTTGTCCACCTCATCCAGTGTGGCGGGCGGAGTGAGAGGGAGAAAGTGAGGGGGGGTTAGGGAGATCTCTCGCACCGCACTGTCGTCAAACAAAACCTGCTTACGTCTGTGGCGCACGACTTCGTCACAGCGCACAATGTTTTCTGTACACTGAATTTCATCTTGCCGTGGGATATCATGAGCGATTTTATTTTCGTATAGGATTTTATCTTCACGCTCCGTTTTATACGCATGCAAGATTGCATCAGTCTGCTGCACATCTCCGCCCTCGTCGTACGTTTCATTGCAGCGCTCCAATCCACTCTGCAGCACATTTTTCACTTTCTCCTCTCGCAACTGAATATCACTGTCAAACAATGCTTCCTTTTGAATGACTCGCGCGCAGGTCGCAAATTCAGCCAGAGAGCGCTCGTCTTGCTCAACGCTTGCGGCATCAACTCCCGCAGCAGCAGAGCCGGCCGCAGCAGCCGAGTCGGCCGACGCTGAAGAGCCGGCCGCAGCAGCCGAGCCGGCCTGCAGCTCCGCCACCAATGAAACGATCTCGGAACTCGAAATTCCGGCTACAACGTCGTCGGAATTCGCAGTCTTTGACTCCGGTTGGAGAGTATCCGCCAGATCGGAAGCGTCGAAGGATAGTATCAGGTTGGCCACTTGCTCCACCATGCTAGTACCAAGGCCAGCGCTGCTGCAACGATCGACTGAAGGTTCGTAAGTAGGCCCACTCGATGACACAGTCAACGTGACGTCATCCTCTATCAAACTCGGGCTAAAAGCAGACGCAGCGACTGTTAAATGCCCATCACTACAAACTAGCCCAGGCATTGTCGACAAGCCCGGAGCTACAGACGTATACGATTCGGCAACGAGATGGCCTGCATACCTTGCCGAATCTACAGTATCTAAAGCATCCGGTTCTAGCTTATCCAATGAGCTTTGAGTGCCTTTCAACATCACAGGCTCTATCGATTCAAACTGCTGATCATACAAAGAGGTAGATAATTGCGCAGTGGCAGCAGTCGATTCAGTCACTGTCAAGCTATGGTTTAAAATCGCGTCGTTTTGACGCAGCATAACCATATCACAATCTTCCGCTGCGTTATTCAGCGTAGATGAATCCATCAATGAACCTGACACATTGTATTCCCTCATTTTAACCCCTTCCATCGACGACGCGCTCACATCGACCGCAATCGATGAACCACTTCCCTTGACGGTCGGCGCTTCACAGGAAATGTCAGAATTCTGCCCAGCTTTCATGTTCCCCACTCTCCGCCCCTCGCTCACACTAAAACGCCCCCTCTGCGCAACAAATCGCGAACCGTCAAACTTTATCGGTCCGGTGGCCGCCGAGCCAAATGAACCCCGGCCCACTCGCTGTGGCTGCGGCAGAGCGTCGATACTTCCATCGCCCAATAACCGACTTCGTGCCGACACGCCATTCGCCGGCGTAGCAAAACTAGTTGTTTCCGCGCTCGTCGAAGACTGTGGCAGCAGCGGTACTCCGGCTCTCTGTTGCTCCAATCTGCTAGATGTCGGTGCGCCATCGCTCCCCGGTGCCAGCCCGCTGGCGCGCCGAACACCAAACACCCCTCCGAGCAGAGAGTTTAACTGCATTCCCGTGACAACTGCCGACGAATTTTTTCCCAGCACGCACCTCGAATCCGTCGAGTTGGGTTTATCGGTATAATACGAAGCAGTCGTGGGGGGCGTGGCGGGGGCGAGGAGAGGCTTCGGACTGCTGCTAAAGCTGCGCTTGACGCTGCGGCGCCGTGCGCCAAACGGCGAAGTCAATCCACAGCAGCGCGACAAGGTGGCGATGCCTGACTTCTCACCGTCCGACGCTGTGGCAGCAACGACCTTCGGCGACACAAGCCTGGCGCTGTCAGAGGACGAGGATGAGGAGATGGATGACGTCATCAAGGAATTGTTGAAGGCGTCGCGCTGTTTCAGCGCGACAGGAGTGCTGTGAAGCAGTTTGTGGAGTGATTGCTGTGGAGCAGTTAGATTTGACCGGAGAAGAGACTACCGGGATGTAGGCTGCTTTGATTTAGAAATGGCTTAGCAAAACGAAATCAAGCCTACTTTGAATCACTGCCGCGAGCAGTGAGCGTATATTCCAAGCCATTTTATCCACATGTCATATTCCGATGCCTGGTATGTATTATGATTATAATATTCCGATGTTGTTCAGTGATTGTCAAGCAGGGCTGTTGCAAAATCTGAAGAAAATTTGATCACAAATTTAAATGTAAATTTTTGTACAAAATGCACACACAATAAAGAGGCAGAAAAGACAATAGAAAATAATCTCAATTGAAACTAGATATTACTTATAATATCGTTAGTATATATCTGACAAGAATTATACCTGTAGTATATCATTTTATAATCACTATTTTTCTGATTTTACATCTGACACTACAGAATTAATCCACTAAGACAGTTTTTATACTCTGCCACTGCGATCTATTTTCGTTACAAAAAGGGATATATTCATGTTCAATGGGAATTGCAATCAGCATAATACGAAATGTAAGCACTACTTACAAGCGCATCTGCATGGCCTACACAAGCATTGATTGCCTAAACTGCAGACAAACAAGCTTCAAAACAGCAGTGGCTCTAGGAACTACAGTATAACTGTAACTTAATCAAGCGATTTATATGCAATTATTCCTGCCGCTGGCTCCTGTGATTTACCCAGTATGTAATTCAATAACGACCACAGTTCATAATCAACGCTGGACTCATCAGATATACAACGATGTAAACTAAAGCCGCTAGACATACCGGACATGCATACTAAACACTGCGAATAGTGTTTCAAGTGTTCCTGACTGCATGGATTATACTCCTGTACTAGATATCAGACAAGAGCACTGGTATCAAACTGTATGTGGCTCTAGCCTTAAGCACTATAGTACCAAAGATCTACATTTATGTATACATTAGCACTTTAGTAGCACACAAATCAATGACTCCCTATATATTATATATAACAATAGGTAACAGAACTATTAAGCATACCTATATAGAATGTCACGGGATACTAGACACCATAATATATTGGAACTAAGTAGAGTCTACTATAGCACACGATGTGCACAGAGTGACACACAGTCACAGATTGGTTGCACCGAGTGTTCTCATAAATTCACTTGACATGACAGACTGCACGCTGCAGGTAGATCAATAAATGGATGGCCTCCTGAATGCTCATCTGCCTTGCTAAGGTTAAAATATTGAAATTAAACATTTGGATATAAACTGATTAGTTCAATCAAGAGCAAAATCTAATTCGCAGGTCTACTGATTCGTCATTAACGCATTCAATCTAATGTCACAGGTTTGATCTCAACTCTAGATGTTGCATATGACCATTAGTTGGTATAGCCTTTAGTAGGCCTAACAGAACTTCACTGCTCAGTGTCAATTTTAAAGAAAGATGTGTCAAATAGTAAATGTATACAATATCAATAATAATTATACGAAGTCCAGCACTAATGATTAAGTATGGTAACTAAATACATGCTGTATTGTGCAGGCTACACGATACACTACTTACACTAGTTAGTATTACCTAGAAGGCATAAAATTCAAAGTTAATCTTGAAAGTAAACCTTTTTACGTTATCCTTCACCCGGGAGTCCCAGTCTTTCATGAGACCTAAAAATTCCACTTTTTACAATCGGACCCGTTTTGACAGCCATTCCCATGTCTACTGATTCCCGTCCTGTCTTTACAGGATTTCTGGCTCTAAGCGCCCGCCTGATACTAGATTGGCTAGTTTCCAGAACAGCATGCCTAATCTTCTTGGGTCGATAAATAGGCTACTGTTAATGGCTACTGCCTGCAAGCTTTGTACAGCAAACAGTATATTATCCTGTGCACAGTCTTCTAAGCCAGGACCAGCCGTTCTGTTTCAGGATAAGCTCAGGTGAAACGATATGGCAATATATATTATATAGCTCAACTTACAACACAATGAAACTCCATTGATCTCAACCATAAATGCATTGTCTTTGAAATAGGCTTTACAAAGGGGTCTAGCAGGCATTATTGCGCAGCAGCCGCTGATAAAGAAATAAAATGAGAATAAAGTTTCATAATCTGGTAGAAAGTCATGTAGTATCAACAACTAATTAAATGACACTTCAAAACGGATGCGCGACAGCTGTAAAATCATAGATCAAAAAGAGCCTTTACTCGAATTTACTTAAATTTTCAATTTTGCAATAATCAGACCTACAGTACTGGATACAGTACAGAAACTGTATGTCCGTTAGCCAAAAGGACCCCACCTAGTAGCCTAATCATTACCATATTCAAAATTTAAATCAATTTAAAATCAAATTTAAAGAACATCTATTTTCGTAGAAAATACTAAAGTCACGCACTAAGATCACCTTGCTGTGATGACAGAGAGCGGTTCAAATTTGTAAATATCTCATGGCGCTAATTATTTATATGACCCAGAAATGAACTAAATCTAGTAACATTGTAATTTGTGATTGTGCAACATATATTTCAAAAATAAGTTATTAATTTTAGCAAAGCAAAATGTAAGATTATCGTACACAATTGAGTACGATAATAAACGCATGGGGTAGCATCTCAGATTTTCAAAATCTTGCAATTTATAAATTCGTATTGCCAGCAAAATGCTAAAGGAGGCCGTGGCACCTCCATTTTTTTAACGTGGGGGGCCATGTTAATGGACGAGTGTACTAGGATGAGCTCCAATGCCAGTTTCAAATATTACCACATAAGCCTATACGCAAATGACATTAAACTGTGCCAGACAGTCTGCCCCTGCTAACACTATTGAGCAGGACGAAGCGTTGTAGCAGAGTGGTCTAAGTTGCTAGTCTCGGATTACGAGACTTGAATGTCGATTCGATTGTTGTGCATTGTCGATTCAAATCCCGACAGCGGCAGAGATTTCGCGTCACTTGTGCACCCATTAGCAAGGATCGTTTAAATCAGCCTTCATCAGCCACAAGTGTTCCTACGATGCCTACCAGTCTACGGTGGAACCACCACCAGCGACCATCAGCTGGTGCAATGAAATTTCACTCTTTCCGCGCAAGGGGCTAAAACAACCACATTAGCCGATCAACTAACAGGTTAAACATTGTAAATGTAACTTTAGTGTTTGTCTGCGCACGGCAATAGAACTTGCACACCAATTAATACCTCATTGGTCTTGCTGCATTACAGTGAAGAAAATGATCAAAAAGGCTTCAAATAGCGTAATATCGCTAATGCATTTTAAATAAATATCATCACAAAGTTCCAAAGTTCCAAAGCCTCAAAGTCGCTAAATTCATTTTAACTAAAATATCCAAATAGGGGCTAAATATCGGCTGTTTTTTTAAGTTTAAGGATCGCGTGTACTGTGTAGCAACGATCGAAGAATTACAGTAGGCTGCACTACAGTATTGTAGTGTACAGTATTCTGCGAGGAAGGCCACGCACAGAACCGCTCCCCCTTCTTTAGTCGCCTACTACGACTAGACCTGGAAGCTCTGGGCTGCAAACCAGTTCTTTGTTCGTCAGCTTGCAGTAGGTAATCAAATAGCCTAACTATTAATAAATAACTATTTTCACAAAAAATTGTCAATAAATAAATTATTTCCTGAATGTAATGTAACCCTGACCTTGATTGCAGGAATACCACACAAAAAAACACGAAAACACCATCAGTGTTGCTGTTTAGTTATTATTATTATTATCGCATAAAAATATTATTAGTCTAATTATAGGCTTAATTGGACTTCACTAACACCTGGTTCGAATCGTGCAGGGATTAAACAAACATGTTTCAACTACGTAATTTACCTTACTAATTTAATTGTCGTAAGGCTGGAACAGACAAATAAATTATATGTTATTTGTGGTATTACAAGTCTACCTATTCCCCGCAACTTTAGAGGCTTCCCCGCAAGGGGTTATAACAACAGAAACCGTCTAGTAGTATTACTATCAATTAATAAAGTAATAATAGCAATAAAGTAATTAATTAGGCTACTACTAATAGCGTTTGTATTAAAGATGATTGTTGCAAAAAACCATTATGCAAATAACCATTATGCAAATAACCATTATGCAAATAACCATTATATTAAATTCGGGATCATTGCATAATTACGTCATGCTCGGGGGTGGGTGCGTGGGGTCCTTGCAAACGTGACGAAACGTTACGGGATTTGATGGGTGGGGTGAGCTGAACGTGACGTCACGTTACGTTCAACTTGAATGCTAAATTAAATTGTAAATTGGCATCTAATATTGCGCTAAAATATGCAGTGTAAGTTTCTTATATTATTAGTAGGCCTACCATGACGTAGTATTATTAAAACGCTGGACTCTCAGCATACCACGAGACCCCCCGTGATACCCCAGCCTCCGGTACGTGGAACCGGTCCAGCAAGAAAGCCACTTAACTAACATGCCTTGACCACTACACAAACGAAATCAAACATCCAACAACCATAGGCTACGCACCAACAACGACCCAAAAATTATAGAATTCAATAAAAACTCTAAGCGACAACGAAGTCATCACCCGAAAACTCAAAAAATAGAGAACAAGTGTACAAGCATGTACACATGCAGGCTACACGTCGTAGCCTCCAGCTGTAGCTTGACTCCTCTGATTTCTTGAAACCTGTTCCTGTATAGGCCTATAACTAGGCCTCACTCTGCACAGCTGCAGATGAAAGAAAGAAAAGCACAGGCAGGCATTAACATTTACAGTCAGCATACATTTACATTATAGGTAGGCTGTTAGGCCCAAGTAACTTCACAAGACAAAACGC
>JAQIWG010009672.1:0-10466 GCA_034695025.1 Chamaedrilus cognettii
AGCATTTATACCGAGCATTTATACCGAGCATTTATACCGAGCATTTATACCGAGCATTTATACCGAGCATTTATACCGAGCATTTATACCCCCGCGTTCCCGCGTCTTCAGTTGAAGCAGGCTAGCCCCGTGTTAGTTGTTAGTTTCGACACATCTGTATACCCACTCCAACCATTCACTGCCGGTGCGTACGTGCCTAACCCATTAGTTCTTGTTATCATGCCCCGCTCTCTCTCGACACAGTGGAGGCCTATAGCGCGCAGGCCTCGATCGTGCCCGCTGCCACGTCTAGCCCGCACGCCAACAATAGCCGCTGACACCGCAGCGCGGCCTCAACGGCCTGCCTATTGATGCGGTCGCCCAGGGGCGATGGATCACGGTCTTCAACTAAGTGGGGACGGGCGAATTGGTGAAAAAAGGAGACGGGGAGGCAAAGGCTCCACGTTTTTCCTAGCTTCCTATGCCAATCTGACGCTATCGTGGAATACTATACAAAAGCTTTAGCCACGTCTGCGTCACGTTCGACACGTTTCGACCGGCTACGACAGCTCTAAAATTAGCCATGCCCTACGTGTGATCAGTCGATACGCAACGTGTCAACAAGTAAACTAGAAAGTGGACGGAAAGAACGCCGCAATCACAAAAGTTTACGCTTTAAAAAATCCGATTTTTGTTGAACGGAGATAGGAATGCCCGTACAAGCTTACGAGTCGAATATCTGTTTCGAAACCGCCGAGTCTTTGAGAGCAATCCGAATATATTACACGTAGTTCCCGAACTGAACGTTGAGAAACATCGGCGCAACTTTGCAAAGATTGCTGTCTAGAGCCTCTGTCTCTTAAATAATAATTATTCGTCTCACTGGCGAAGTCCGCGAGCAGGAGTGACATAACGCTGCTCGAAGGAGTCGATGCCGAAAAAGTTCTCTTTGTGGAAATGCTCGCTAGCTTTGTAACCAGGATGACGACTGGGTCAGTCACATAGTCTGCTGTCACCTGCTGCCAGTAATCTGCGACACGAGCTGTAGCGATCCACGTATTTACAATGCAATATCGTTAGTAAGCCCGTATCACTGTCATTTCCGCGTCTATTTTAGTCGTCTATTCTCCTCTGGCATTTTGTTTCATTAATAGCCTATGCGTTGTCGGTGCGTTTGATTGAATCGGCAGATCAAATTTGATGAATATTTGTGAGTAACAGATGTACACAACTAGAGGATTCATCACGGGCTAAGATTACACCAGAATTAGTCGACTACTGGAATAATTAATTTTCCGCCTAAGTCTGAGGTTAGTCAGCATTACACGGCATTGTGGATGATGGTATAGGTGGCTGCAGCCTACTGATCAGACTCGTGTTAGTTTCCGTGTCGCCTGTTGCACTCTAATTGCATGACGCAACTCGCGCAAAGGCTTATCATCGATAGCACCCGATACAATTCAATCTATATACCTACAGTAGCTAGTAAACTCGTTGTGTTCGTTGTGACACCGAGCAGACCAACATTGCAATAAAACAAGGAGGCTATTTAACATTCGGTTGTTTTCGTTGAAAAACGGCTGCGATTAATATTCAGTGATAACAACAGTTGCCTTTTGCTTTGTTTTGTGGCGCTGTAAAACCATGTCAGCTGCTGCGGCCAACAGGGCTCGAAGAAAGTCTTAGGACTGGTTTTTCCAACGTGGATTTAACGGTGGTTCAGGATTTAACCTGCCATTTTGCATGGGCTAAATCCTGAACCACCATTTAATCCGTGTTGGAGAAACCAGCCCTTAGAAATGTACATGTATATACATGTATTCTCGTTGAACACGGTATAACTTTTTAATCGTCAATGAAAAAACCGACTAACCACGTCAACTACTGTTAAGGTTTAATACACAGAACATGCTAACATAACGTTATATCAAACTGCGTAAACTAAAATAACCGAAGATAAAGCTTTACAACGAAGTATGTGCAGCTTCTTGTTGTGTCTATTGTCCGACTATAAACATCGAGTGAAGAAAACGTCACTATACGTGGTGGACTCACAGACACTATATGGGCGCATGTGATCAAGCTTTAACATGTAATCTAGGTGTAAGGAGAGTTTGGCAGTCAGCGTCACACACAACGCGCGCATTGAATGAAGGCTAAAAACACTCCAACTTTAACTTGGTGCAGAGATTTTAACTGTGGCGCAGACTCAGCGCTGAGTTTCTCAGCGCGTCTCGCTCGGTGCTCGAAGCGCGCTTGACACTCGAGCGCTGCAGCAGGGTGCCGACAAGTCTTAGTTATACATCTATTATCTGCGCGTCCAGTGCATTGACACTATGGGGTAGCGACAGTAATGCCGCCTGGACGCTCTGTTGCTATTGTAATATGCCTGTATACGTTGTCAATGACCGCCCAGGTGTCAACTTTGAGCCCTGCTTTCAACTTTTAAGTTCCATTGAATACAGTAAGCAGTTGTTTCAATATCAACAGGGCGTGATGGGTCGGACAGTTTGTTGAACATAAAGGAAAGCAGCGCAGCGCAGGCTGATAAATAAACAAGGAGCCGTGTGTAAATATTGTTTGAAAGCGCTTCAATAACGAACGATAGCCTAACACACGCGTGCAACCATTGAATATACCAATAAATTATTGTTATGTCACTACTAAAACTAATTTTTACACGGTGAGCAAAAAAAACCTTACAGCACAGTACTTTATACACACTACAGCGTAATATACGCGCCTTAATTATAATGATTAATAACGATGATTAAAGAGGTCACTTTGAGCTTGCTAGGTAATCATTAGTGTACCTGGGGATGGCCCACTTGACCCATCAACTGTTCAATTTTTTTATGAAGATTGGATAGCATTTGCTGAAGATATGTATGCTGAAGTATGGAGTAAATTGTGAGGTAAAGTTTTTTGTACCACCGTGTAGTTCTACGTGTCCGCGTACAGCAAATTTTGAGCAGAATCAAACAGCGCGCGACTCACGAGGCACATCCAAGTCATTTCCTCCACTGTAGACCGGTAATACTTATATCATTAAATGAATCCAAGTAGGCCGTTGTGATTGAAATTGAATCGCGGCCAGATTGAGAGTTGATTTAGATTTTAGTTTTGAGCGAGGTCCAAAGCTTCAATAGCCAGATGTGTCATTGCAATCTCAAGCCAAAAGGCACAAAAGAATTTAAAATAAAATACGAACGTTGTGAAAGGTCCACTTGATAGCCAGAGAAAACGTAGGCCTCCGATGAATTCCAAACTCCTGAAGCCATCAATCGAATCAATGTGACCTATTTCTTTACTCAGGCCAGTAAATAAAAGTTACAGAACGTTAGTGTTTAATTTTAAATCAGATCGTGCCTATCGGGCCAAAGTTGCAAATACGCTCACTGACTACTCCAGCTTACGAGAGGGAAATATCATTTCTCTGAAACAAATACACCCATGCTCATATTCACCATTGTGGTAAACCGTGAGTTGGCTCAAGATCGGGATTTTCTTCTAAGAAATCATGTGACGTCATTCCTTATATTTCATATAAATACAACTTACTTTCTTCATGACTTCACTTTTCTTACAAGAAAATACAGGAATCATGAAAACTCTAGGTTTACCAGCAAAGGTTACGTCCACCAACCCAGCCTAACCTCAGCCTCATTCGCACCCTAAAACAAAACAGAACGCTAGATATCTCTGCCAATCAACACCGCGCGTTATTGCACCACAGAACATAGCCGCGCATCGAGTTCCTCCGCTCTGACACGAATTCCCTCCATCCATCCATCCGATCTCCTCTCTTAGTTGATGTTCCTCCTTCCGCCCATGGACATCCCGGTCTGACTGGCCCCGGCTGTCGACCCCATCTGAAGACCAATCTCGCCCTGCCCTGACTGGTCCATGGCGTCGACCTTGATGTCGGACACGTGACGCATGCCCCCCATAGCCATGCCCGACTGACTGGCCAGCTTGTTGGTGCCCATCTGGAGCCCCACCATGCCCGATGATGCCTGGTCCATCTGGTCTGCGCGGATGTCGGCAGCGTGACGGACACCGCCCATAGCCATGCCGGCCTGGGACGCGCCCTGGATGAAAAGTAACATCGGATTTGTCTCAAACGGAGAACTAAAACGATACCACGGCGACGTCATAGCGTCATTGCAATCATGAACTTGATTTTCAAAAAATCGTTCAGTTAAATTAACTTTTCTAACACTTGGAATCCAACCTGAGTCCATTTCAAACACTTATGCTCTAATACAACCTTGCATAAAATCGCAATTTTTTCAGAAATGAAAAGTTTCTTAGACAGTACGTAAAAACTAAAGTACAAGCTTTGAAGTGACGTCACAGCTCACTATAACACACAGCGCCCGACCTTATTAGACCCGGCCTGGAGCCCCACGATGCCCTGCCCCTCGCGCAGAAAGTCGTCAGCCCTGATGTCGGCCGCGTGACGCACCCCCCCCATGGCCATGCCCGCCTGCGAGGCGCCCTTGTTGGACCCGGCCTGCAGGCCGATCGTGCTCGCGCTGTCCTTGCTCATGTCGTCAGCGCGAATGTCGGACACGTGACGCACCGAGCCCATTGACATACCGGCCTGCAGGTGGGAGGGGGGGAGGGGGGTCAACAGGGGCTCAGATTAATAAATTCAGCACGGACATTATCATGAAAACTATATTTTTCAATCATAAGGTCTTTTTTAACAATTCACAGTTTTGAGAACAGGTCCGAGAAATGTGTTAGTGTCTAAAGCAGGAGCGTTCAATATAGAGGAGGTTCGAATGGAAGGTTTGTATTGTGCACGCTCCAATATTGAGTGGTGATTAGTGTAGAGAACCCTCCTTAACCCCCAGTTGGACATTTTAGTTTAAATGCTTTTTGCAATTTTGCGACTTTGTGACTTTGAGACTTTGAGACTTTGTGACTTTGCTACTTTGCGACCACGAGTCGGATATTTGATTTAAAATGCATTAGCAAGAGGGCTCAATTTTGAAGGCTTTTTCAACATTTTTCTTCACTATAGGCCTAATACAGCAAAACCAACGAGGTATTAAGCCTCTTGTGAACTAACTCAAATTGACTATAGCCTAACGCTAAACGATTTCTAACCCAACTCAATTAACTTAACACAAACTAACTCAAAGTCAGCAAAAAGCTTTCAACTGTAAAGAATCAGTTAAAATGCACGAAACGAGCCGAGAGCGCACGGCCCACTCAACAACAGAAACCATAAACACTCAACAGATAAATAAACTCCAGTAACTATGGCCACGCCTTGTTTGACTAAAGTCAAACAAGGCGTGCCCGTGGCCCGTGCAGAGTGCAGCACTATCTACAGTCTTTAAGACGAACCTGCGAGGCTCCCTTGTTGGAGCCGGCCTGCAGGCCGATCGTGCCCGCTGAAGCCTTGTCCATGTCGTCAGCCCTGATGTCTGACACGTGTCTCACCGCGCCCATCGACATACCCGCCTGCGAGGCGCCCTTGTTGGACCCGGCCTGCAGGCCGATCGTGCCCGCACTGCAGGCGTACACACACGCCGGGATCATTGGGTGTGTTTAAGGTTTGGTTTGGCAAGCGTCATACGCCAAAATGATGGCTAAATACAAATTGTCCTCCTAATTTAAAGCGGACAGTCGTCGCCACCTGTGAAAATCGACTGTAGTGGCGTGTGTGTGCGATTTTCAAAGGCGGAGAAGTTACGCCTGTTTTATAAACAATACGCGTAACGACGCCACATATTTTAACAGCGCCAAACTGTACTCAGATTATATGTTCCACGGCTGCGTGAAGTAGGGCCATGCTGCAATCGGATTCAACCCGCTTCGTTATCAATGAGAGTAGCAGTCAAGGAGTTGAATAGATCTGGTAATCATCGCTGGTACAGTGAAGAAAATTATCGTTTTCCACACTCCGTCGAAAGCGAGGTAGCAAAAAAGTAAATTCTGAAGGCTGTACAAAAATCTACGCAAAATGGCCTACCCCTGCACAACCCAAAGAATTTTGACAACTATCAGCCCCTACTACCACTATTAACCCCCTAGTCCCCCTGTCAAGTGAGCCGCCACAGCCTACCTTGCCTTGTCCATATCGTCGGCGCGGATGTCGGCCACGTGACGCACCCCCCCCATGGACATGCCAGACTGCGAGGCGCACTTGTTCGTGCCCGCCTGCAGGCCGATGATGCCCTGGCCAGCCTTCAGCTGCTCTGCCGTGAACTCTCGCACGTTCTTCTCTGTGGGCTTCGCCCCGATCGTTGGACCGTTGAAGTTGTTACGCTGACACTGCGCGGCGAGGGGGGGGTCGGTCAGAGTTTTTGCTATTATTGCATCGTTATTTATTCATGACAACCAAAGACATGAAAACTGGCATAAATTAACTAGGAAGGCGTAGCTCTACGTCGGTTGGAAAGGCTGCGTGCTTGCAAAAAACCCTGTCTTATGAACAGCAGGCGTTACGCTACGCATGTTTTACCTGATGGGCTTAAGTAAACTCGTCCATCAAGTATGTCTTAGGGTTAGGATTAGGGTTAGGGTAAGGTTCCCCTACCTCAGAGCCGAGTTGCTGGAGGCAGGAGAGGACCATGGCCATGTTGCGGCCCTCAAACAGATCGACCGTCTGGAACTGTCCACCCTTCGGCACGCCGTACGCTTCACAGAAGTTGAGGAACACCTGGATGTTCTCCATCTGCACGCAAGAGAACATTGAAGAACCATGCCTCTGATGCCGAGAACACGAGAGAACAGGAACAAGAGCGGTTCTTAGCCCCTATTCGGATATTTCAGTTAAACTGCACTTCGAGACTTTGCGACTTTGGGACTTAGTTTAGCAGACCACCTACTCCAGCCTCCTCCTCGACAGGCAGCGAGCCTCGACGAGTCTGTCTGGCATAGCGCTATTTTGAAGCCTTTTTCATCATTTTTCTTCACTATAATGCAGCAAAACCAATGAGGTGTTAATGAGTACAGACAGTAAAACAACGGCGCATAGAAAAGGTTTTTCAGCCAAGCATGCTGAAGTCTACACCGTGCACTGAAGCACCAGCAGCTGCTGCGTCACTGGACCTTCATGCGACGCAAAACTGCGATGTTTCGAGGCATAAAAATAAAAGAAGAAGACTCTGTAGGCTACCGACATGTTTGAAGGGCGCGTAGTGTCTCATATATTTTATACATGAAATGTAGGCCTGCATATTTTATTCAAATAACTCAATAATGCAAAAGAAGAAGAAGAACCCTTTTGAAAGGCGTGGAATGTGTGCTGTTTGTTTGATGCAATGTGTGCCTATGCACGTTATTTCTATAATTCGTTAATTTAAAGAAAACAAAAAGTAGAAGTTACTTGCCTGTTTGAAGGGCGCGGAGAGAGTGTTGGATTTGAGCGTCATCTTGCGCGCCTTGTCGGAGATTGTCGGAGAGTTCTTCTGGACGTGTTGTGCCAATCTATGACAAGCAACACAACCTGCACTCAATCTAGCTGGGTGCGTGGTTAATTTATCAGAGGCGTGGCTAATTACTAACTAGCTGGGGGCGTGGTTAATTGATAAGATGCATAATTAATTAAGCAGGGGGCGTGGCTAATAGATGAGTGGGCGTGGCCGCTGACTTGACGAGCAGCTGTCCGTTGCGTAGCTGACGCTCCATCTCGCGCATGCCGGGCACAAGCTCCTCCCCCAGCAGCGACTTGAACCAGCCAATCACCTCGTGCTCCGCGTCAGAGTCGTACTTGCCGGCCAACTGCACCGCCGGACAACAACAGCAGCGTAAAGCTACAGCAAAAATTAAGGATTTGGTTTCGAGAGTTTAAAATTTGGGTGCGGTAACGAAAACTATTACAGTCCGCCTCAGTGCCTCTGGGAGTCGGGGTCAAGCAGCCTTCCCTTCACCTTTGCGATTCGCTCGGGAAGCTCTGGGCTGCAAGCAATATTATTCGTTCCCCAGTTCGCAGCGGGTTACAATTAAAATTTTAACAACGTTTCAACGTTTCAATACGGTTACAAAGATCTGCACCTCACGACGATTATGTTATCTTCCGCCTGGCGCGGGCGGAATCAAACGCAGCCCAGAGTCCTGGATTCGATCTGGTCCAGCCGAACTGGGCCGGAACGCATATCACACGAAGAATACATAATACATATTGCATGTGCTGAGCCAGCGAATAATTCATTGCTCATGAAACCCTCCTATTGGTGCGTGCATATCCCCCCCCCCCCCACAAACTTCAAACATAGTTAGCGCCAACACGGTGGAACGGTGCTGGTCTAATCAGCCGATCTCGCGCATCACCCAATCTTCAACTTAGTTCCCGCGTCTGCCTACTTGGAGAACATTCCTCGCGGAGCTGTTTACGCTAAAACATCCAGGCTGCAGCGTGCAGCAGCAGCAGCAGCAGCAACATCAGCAGCAGCAGGCAGGGACGCGTGCTGCGCGCTGCTGCTGCATTCCATCTGTGTATAGTTTACTTTAGCGTGTAGCTAACATTCGCGTAGACATGCTGAGACTTAACGTAACCGCCCAGTGCTAAACATTGCGCTTCGAAGACCAGGAGTTGGTTGGTTCCCCCTTAATATTCTGATAAGTAGGACAAAACGTTTGACTGCTCCCCAATATTTGAGCTAGTGTAGACAGATTTCTAGATTTAATGTACCAACTCTTCAATAGTTAGCCCAATAGTTTTGCTTATTTGTTGCGCCCACACAACTTTTATGTTCGAGAAGCGGCTGCAGCGCTGACCACAGCTATAGACGTATACCACAGGCTGCGCCAAGCCCTTTCTGCACTCGCAGACGTGCCAAGAACTGAAATAAGCCGCCACTCCACTCCACTCCACTGATAGCCACCACATCGCGCGCGCCTATCTGTATTAGTATATTATATACAGTCTTTCCGCCTTGAAGGAAGTTGTGGGCCAACTTATGGCTGGCAGCAGCAGTGGGCATACGAATCTTTCTTATCCAGCTGCGAGGAAAAATGAGCAAATTTTATCGAAAGAGATCAACGCTTGAAGAATAAATATAATCGGCTTCGATAAGCTGTTGAAAGTACAACCAGAGGAACATGACTTCAGCACCAATCTATTCATCAGACGATCAGACTATATAAAAATGTAGTGAAGAGCAGTCTCTGGATAACAGCTGTAAGTGTATCCCGATGCTATCCCAAAAAAACCTTCACACTAAATGACAAAGAAGTACTAAAATGTACAACATTTTGGCAAGGGGATCATTGTTACACCTTTTTTGGCGCTAGATTACAAGAAAACCAACATCAAACTTCCGCAACAGATTACTATCAAACTTCCACAGATAATAAATTACTATCTAAAAAACCATTTTCGCTATGCGACCGCAGTATTGAACAGTATGCATTCTAGGCAACATAAATACCCAGAGAGTTGTTGGTTCTACATTGGTCATGTACCCAGACGTATCATTCTCGCTGATTTGCTAGTCGAACATCTTATCATGAAAGATACAGCGGCGGCAATCTAGGATGCAGTCATTTAATTGCAATCTAGGATGCCAATTGAGTTCTCCCGGCATCACTGGGGAATAAGCTTCTCATCCAGCTTTGGAGCCACGACACAGGCAACGCTTTCGAAAAACTTGTTGAAAAACACACTTTTCAAACACGAGCATTTCAAAGGCAAGATTCTTGTTTAAGTTGTTTTTAACCACGCCGTCTGACAGAGCTGTTGTGGACTATTGAAGTTGGCGTCCTGGAGCTTCAGTTCACGGCAGCTTAGCGAAGTCGCACGCTCAACAGCAAAGATGCAGCGATCTGCTTCCTCTCGAATAGCAGCATATAGAAAGACGTGCTGCGCGCTACATGAGCTAATTACTGCTCCGTGCTGCTGCTGCTGCTGCTGCTGCTGCTGCTGCTGCTGCTTGGATATTTTTGGCGTCGTTTTCACGAGCAGAAACTTCTAGAAAGCGCAGCTCGTTCGCGCCGATAGTGACTTATTAACGGTCGGTCTAGATTAGGACGTAGCACTGTTGCGTAACATTGTAGACATTGCCTCAGGGGCTGTAGGCCCTGAAGCAATATTCAAAGTTTTACGCAAAATATATATCGAGTGATCTACATAGCATCTGGCGCCATCTCCATCGATACTGGACTATCGAAAAGCTGTAGCACATGGGTCCAATTAGAAACAACAAATAAAGAAGGGCACACGTGTATGAACTAACCTTATGTTAACTAGTCCGGTAATCTTGTCACCTAGCAGAGCATAATAATTAAGCGCACGGAAGAATGCAAGCCCCAAAAGACAGAAGTAGAGCCTATTGAATACAAACAAGTTCAATACAAGAATAACAAAGATTGACTGTTGAGAATAAGCATAAAATAAGCTGTGCACGCGCAAGTTGCCGCGAGTGATTCAACTGAAGTAACCCTGTTTTATACTCTGCATGATGCAGCTTGTACTCTGCATGATGCAGCTTGTACTCTGCATGATGCAGCTTGTACTCTGCATGATG
>JAQIWG010009673.1:0-10466 GCA_034695025.1 Chamaedrilus cognettii
CGCTCCGTTACTGAGACGCTATTTTGTAACGTCAAAAACTCAAGCCGCTTTAACGTGTGGCTGATTTCATTTTTCGAGTTTTTTTTACAAGAACATTCATAACTTTTGAACGCATTAATGTTTTCGTTTGAAATTTGGAACCTTATGTCAAACTATCTCAGCTACAATCCCTGAAAATTTCAAGGAAATATATTTACTTTGGCCGCGTTACTGCGAATTCGCTAGGGGGTTGTTTTTTTTATGCCGCACTCTGTATATTATGATGCAGTGTAATTCTGTATAGGTTGGCTCCGGCACTGCGTCACCGAAGCCTACGACCTTCATATCATTATTAGGAACCTAGAATTCACCTTTGGCCACGGACAGGTTGGGCATTCCGTGCGCTGTCGTGTGACGCAGAAACCTTTGGAAGACGCTCCGGACCGCGAGTCCGATCGGATCTGCGTCATTCTCCGTGTGCGCGCCGTGTCTGCCGCAGTGCGGGGCAGCGTGGGTCTCGTCTGATTGCCGTTCCTTCATGGCAAACTATAGACCTGTACGTCTGCCGCTCGATCTGGTTCATCGGGTATTCTGCAGAAATTATTGCTGTTCATATGCTATAACTTTGCTTACGTTGCTGTATCTAAAACTTTGTGTATATGTATGCTGTATGAAATGAAATTTTCGCATGCATGTCATTTTCTCGAATTTCGTGACGGGAAAACTTGCGAAATTTCCATGCAGCAAATATAAAGCTGCCGAAGCTATATTACAACGGAAAGTCCTCAAAAACGTGAAAATGTAATGCAGTTAAACTTCTGAGAGGCTAAACCGCGAAAATAACATGCAGCAAAATTGTTATGTTTTGCAGTAGTACTGATTTAAAGTCGGCCTAGTCAGCAGCTTATAGCCTACCTAGTCTCATATACAACGTTACCAAAACACAAGTTACATATTAAATACAAAGAACTATAAAAAAGAGTTTCAAAACTAGTGCTACAAAGGTTTAAACGAAATTAGGCCATGTGTTAGCAGCGAAGACAGCAGTAAAGCCTAAACCTACTGGCACTGCATTTTTTAGAACGATAGGCCTGCTGGGCCTGTTTTTCATTTTTGCAAGGCCTTGATCGCAAGCTTATGGCAATTGTACGGCGAGCTCAGCGAAAATGAATTACATTAACAGCATATTCGACTCGAAATCGCGCTATTGCTACAAACCAATCAACCGCTTTAAGCGACTTTTGGGTAGGCTATCGTACGTGTAAGTGCCGTGACAGAACACCGGCGGACATTAGGCTATTTGGCCTTATGCTGCGGATGAAGCATTGTGGTGAATGGTCTGATGACACAATGCACAGCCTATCTCCCAAATAAAGCGCATCGAGCACTCTCAAGTTTAGATCGATCGAGGCGTAATAACTATGGAATATGGATGCGGTAACAGGCGACTTTCCTGTCATCACGTAAAGACGTAAAGACGTGAGAAGATACCGCACAAATGTCGATGCCGCGCTAATGGCTACCGTCGTGTCGATATGGGACGATCGATGACGAACGTTAGATGATGAACTTTACAGCGACCTATTGTCGCAGGACTTTTAACTTTCGATAGAGCGCCCCCAATATTCTGCGCATATCGGCCAAAAAAATCACTAGATTTTTGATTAGATATCCCTAGATAGTCACATTTTTATTTTTAAAAGATATTCCCAGCACCCATTATAAAATGTACCGTTTTATGATTTTACATAGCCTACATGTATACCAAATATATGGGAATTTCGTTTAAAATCCGATCCATAAATGACTTTCATCATGGCGTCGCTAGGGTTGGTCACCCCGTTGGTGTCACCCGGAGCGGTGACTAGGCTACATCGTGTCACACCCACCAGAACTCGCGACAGGCGGGGGGCGGGGGGATGCTGACACTGACAGACACACTCTTAACAATCGTTGTCATTTTATGAATAATTTTTAACATCTGTCATGGTCCATTTTTCTATTCTAAAAATCGACATCACACAAATAATGCTAATTTTGGGGGGGGCTCTCCAAATTTGCTGTGCTAAATTTGGATGTCACCCCCTAAAATGGTGTCACCCGGTGCGATCCGCACCCCCCCCCCCCCCACACCTCCCTAACGACGCCACTGACGTTAATATCAGTAAATCTAGTGATAAAAGTTCTTACTTTTTTATATATAATTATACAGACGTGTAGGCGTACACAGGGATAACTTTAATAGGAGTAGTACTCCAAAAACGACGTTTTTTGAAACTCTACTCGGATTTAGAAATGGGTAGGAGCAGCAGCATTACTCGTAAAAAATGACGTTGGTGGAGTAGGCCTTCTCTAGGCCTACTCCTTTTTGAAAGGCATAGACGTGCACTACTCCTGTTCTTTAAGCAGCAGGCGTAACGTTACTCCTATTTTGTAAGAGCTAAAGTGAACTCTGGGCGTACGCCGCACATGTATCCATGGCAGTGACAACATTGGACCGGATGATCACACGTCGACATCCGATCAGCTATGGACTTTGAGAATTTACTTAGCCCGACGTTGATCGATGCCGGACGATCGCTTGTCGCACACATGGTCTCCCACACTGAGCGACCGTTAATAAGAGCGGACTTTGTGCTGAAATCTTCGAGAGGGGGAGGAGGGGAGGACACTAAAAGGCGTCACTAAAAGGATGCGGGGGGTGCGGATCGCACCGGGTGGTACCAAAATGCCAAATCTGTCTATGAAATTGTTATTCTGTGTTCAATCGTTAAGAATGGTCTGACTGACACCAAACAGCGTATTTCGTGCTGGTGGGGGAATGCATCGATCCCCACTCACTCAAAATGTATAACCGCCCCTGGCCTTATATCCACGGGTTAAGTTTAGGAGGCGTAGTACGCCTAAAACAAGTGTTTTTAGTAACTGTGGGATTAAAGCCGAATTTAAAAGGAGTAGGCGTAGGCCTACATGTACGCCTAAAAATGAGTGAAGTAGGGCTACGCGTTTTTTTGATATGTGGTGGCGCAGCGATTTTCTGTGTAAGATAAAAAAATGATTGGTACATGTAATTGATTCGATTGCTTAGTAAAGTTAGGTGTACGAAAAGGTTGTAAGGTTGCAATTGTAGAAGCCATAACCTAGGCTATAAAATCTACAAAAGATAGGAATGAATGCCGTGGAAAATTTCTTTGCACCCCCCCCCTCCCCCCTAGATATAGGGGGGCATAGGCGAAGACATAGGCGCAGCGTTACGCCTCTTACCTGAGGGCTAAACCGAACTCTGCCCGTTTAGCTCGATGCTGTCCGTCAGAGACCCATGCAAAGCACGTCCTTCCCTGACACGAGCTTAGACTGCACCACGCTTCACAGGGGCGCATTCCGCCTATGGACCGATGGGAAAACGGATCCACCTCGAGTTTTTCAGCTGAGCGCGCCTATTTCTCAGTTTCCCTAACTTTAGGCTTAAACTCCATCCTACGGCTGTTTGCTCGACCTCGATTTGAGTACGATTTAGTTTCATAATCTGAATTAACCAATGGAACTCCCATGAGAGTAAATTTATCTATTGAAGCATTGAATAATTCCATTGATTAATTCGGATCACTAATTCGGACTCAAGTCAATTCGCATTGAAATTGAGGTAGAGCAACCAGCTGTACATCCACACCATTCGCCAACTGCCGTGATGTCATCGTTGGTTTATTGCGCGTGGCAGTCATGGTGGCAGTCATAGAGGTGGCAGTCATAGAGGTGGCAGTCATAGAGGTGGCAGTCATAGAGGTGGCAGTACAGTTTCAAATCACGACAGTTTGCCTAAGATTTTCTTTAAAACTTCACAACCGTTCTTTATTATCAAAACGCGTACACTTCGTTTTTTAACTCTATTTAATTTGTCATTAATCGAGCTAACTCTAATTTCTAATTATTTCTATCTAATTATTTATTAAGCTAACTTTATTGATTTTTTTATCTTTAACGCAAACTTCACCTCAACACAGTGAGTAGATAATAGTAGGCCTACTGCAAGACGCAGTAACTGACACAATCCAGCATCATTGCTGTGACGCAGTGGGGCAAATTCCCCCCCCCCTTAAAATTGTATGGGGGGCAGCGCCCCCCATACAATTTTCGTTCTTGCCCCTCTTTGATTAATGGATTTTCTCCCCTTCAAATTAAACTTCTACACTTAACATGTGGGCTGTGGGGCTATATACCTCCATTATACTATCTAATACAAACAGGTTAACAAAAGCTTTTCAGCATCAAACGTTGATGTTGAATTTTTAGGGAAAACTGCCCCCCCCCCCAAAATAGGTCTCTGGCACCGTCTGCCCCCCCTAAAATAAAACCGCTCCGCCGCCACTGCTATGACGAGTACTCCATTCGGCCATTTCCCAATAAGCCTATGCCTATCAGCGATAAAACCGAGCTGAAATAATTGTGCAAACTACAACAAAGACGATCATCGCCAGAATTGCAAATAACGACCAGTGGGGTAGACACACTACAAATAGAGGTGAAAAATTCTCCCCCCCCCCCTCCCCCCCAGGGCAACATTTAGCTTCGTGGGGGCCGTTGTGCAGCGCAGGGTAAATTTTTTGTAGTTTAGGGACCGTGGGTAGCAGAGAGTATTATACAGTCTGGCTCTGCGCAAGGGAGACCGCACAGAACCGCTCCCCATCTATAGCCGCCTCTTATGATTCGCTCAAGAGCTCTGGGCTGCAAGCCAATTCTTTGTTCCCCTGTCTGCACGGGCAGCGCAGTGGCGAAGGCTCCCTGACTCGGGGGGAGGAACGAGTGCTGACGGAACTTTTTGGCGCCATTCTAAACAATGCTTGTTCACTTCTAACCGCTCACGCACTGCAAGCGAAAAAAAATTTGACATCTTTTCATATAATTCAGATAGCGAAAAAACAATGAACAAGGCAACTTTCCTCCGTTTGCGTTATACTGGCTATGTCCCTGATAACTAACTACACAGTACACTTGCTCGATCTATCAAGCCGCCAATTCAAAAACCAGCTTGAACGTAAAGATACTTGAAGTTCAGCTTGGATTCAGTTGATTAGATGCATCAAGCATCCGCTTATTTCTCACAGGTTTAAAAGAAAAAAACCATAGCATATTAACTACATCAATATTCATCAGACTACTTCCAAGAACAGTGAAGAAGAATTTGAATAATTCTCAATTACGACAGCCAACCACTTGACATGGATCTGTTTAAACATACGACATGCAATATCTGTTAATTTATCGAAGTCATCAGATGGTAAATTTATCCATAACTCTAACTTACAACATGTCACTATGAACGAACGAATACAAGTCAAGTAGCGTAAGACTTTATGTTAAATTCTACCTCTTTGACATCAAAAATTATGTCTAAGTTTTACATCGACAACCATTAGACAAATGAATTTCTAACTAGTGTTTATTAGAATGTCTCATTGCAAGAGATCAAAAAATCAGACAGAACTAGCAAAAATCAAAGAACGTCCTCGCTGATAGTAAAGCAGGCACACAATGTTATCTATTGCTTCTTATTTTTCATTTCCCAGCTTGCAACCGGAACTAAAATCCCTAAGGTACTGCGGCCAAATCATGACATCAGCTTTCACATAAAATAATACACCTTCAAGAGCAATCCATGCCATTTCACCATCACTTCATTCTCGGTAGCATGCGAAACAAAAGCGCAGCTAGGCTATATTTAGCTGTTAATCACACTATCCTGCATCACCCCAACTCCCAAACACCAAGAGAAGCAACAAGAATTTTCAAATAACTTATAATATAACTCAGGAGTGTAAACGATTTATCCCATTAAGAAATTTTAAAATATTCTCATTTCATTCATTCATATGCCTGCATATAATTTCATTTCAAACTAAAGACGTTTACCACAAGTCCAGCAGGGTGCAAAATAACACAAAGATTTAGAAAGAATATGGGTGACGCGTGCATCGCCTTGAAAAAGGGTACTGATGGTCCAGTGAAGGATGTGTCAATGCAATAATCATTTACCGTAAACATTATTTTCGCTGCACGTTATTTTGGAGGTTTAGGCTGCCGGAAATTATCCCATACTTAATTTTCGAGTTTTTGGGGACTGCCCGTTATAAATAGCTTCAGCAAAAATTCCATGCACGCGAAAATTTATTGTTTACAGTAGGAGTCCAAAGCTCTTCGTTTGATGTCAGAAGACCTTATTTAGGACACAATATTTTGCTCAACCCTTCGCTATATTCTACACCGGTAGAGGCAGTCAAAAATCATTATCCCTGTTCTCCTACATACGGGTGAGGCATATTCATTAATTATCATCATCAACATTAGTTCCTCCATTCCCTCCCTGCTACATGCGAATCACAGGCTTATCTCCATCGAGCACGGGGGGGGGAGGGAAGGGCCCCCTAATCACTCGCCCCACCCCTGCTGCCACTGCGAGAGCGACTCCCGCCCCCCCTCCCACCACTAGGACTGCGACTCCTACTCCCATCGGCCCCGCCGTTGGGGCGCTTCCCCAGCGCCGGGCTGCCCGAGCGCCCTCTCTCCCCTGCCGAGCGGCTTCCGCTGCGCGTTTCTTCCTTCACCGGGCTGTCGCTGCGACGGCGTTTAGGCACCGGGCTGCCACTCGCGTCAGGCTTAGGACTGGCGCTTCTGTTACGCTTTGGGCTGTCACTTCTCTCGCGCTTAGGACTGCCGTTTCTCTCATGCTTAGGACTGGCGCTAGCCTTGCGTTTCGGGCTGCCGCTTTTATCGCGTTTAGGACTGTGGCTGTCTTTGCGCTTAGGACTGCGACTATCTTTGCGCTTAGGACTGCGGCTGCCTTTGCGTTTAGGACTGCGACTGTCTTTGCGCTTAGGACTGCGACTGTCGCCTCGTTTGGAGCCTCCTCGCTTTGAGCTGCCGCGCTTGGAACTACTGCGCTTCTCACTATCCCTTCTCTTTGGACTGCAACTATCCTTTCTCTTAGGACTGCGACTATCCTTTCTCTTTGGACTGCGACTATCCTTTCTTTTCGGACTGCGACTATCCTTTCTCTTCGGACTGCGACTATCCTTTCTCTTCGGACTGCGACTATCCTTTCTCTTCGGACTGCGACTATCCTTTCTTTTCGGACTGCGACTATCCTTTCTCTTCGGACTGCGACTATCCTTTCTTTTTGGACTGCGACTATCCTTTCTTTTAGGACTGCGACTATCCTTTCTCTTAGGACTGCGACTATCCCTTCTCTTAGGACTGTGACTATCCTTTCTCTTTGGGCTACGGCTATCCTTTCTTTTCGGACTGCGACTATCCTTTCTCTTTGGACTGCGACTATCCTTTCTCTTTGGACTACGACTATCGCGCCTGCGGCTTCGACTGCGTGAATCCTTGCGTCGGCTGCGACTGCGAGAGTCTTTGCGACGGCTGTGACTGCGACTGCGTGAGTCGCGACGGCTTCTCGAGCGACTGCGACGTGAGCTGCAAGAAAATAGAGCTTATTTCATAAACGTACGCAAAGATCCGGACAACGAATCCTTACCTTAAGCTTGTCTGTCGCTTTACGACAGACAATCTCTTCAAGAATTAATTAATCAGTCATTGAAATTACTTCAAGACTTCAATTTGTAATTTGCAATTGACATGCTGTATTAAATCGTCGTCATCTACGTTTTTACATTAAATTGAACTGTCCTTATAAGTATTGCAAATAAGCAAGTATTGTTTTGCAATAAGATTTGCTTGAAAACTTCTCCAGGCTAAAATTTGCTTCCGCTTTTTTGAGAAACCTGTTTCTCAAAATATCTCAGGCAAATTTTAGTCTTAACAAGTTCTTAAGAAAATCTTAGACAAATTTTAGCATTTGTTATTTTAAACTCCGCATCGCCACGGCGCCACGTGCAATAAGCCAAATGATGACGTCATGGCAGTCGGCGGTTGGATTTAATTTTATTCAAATCAGATTTAGGATTAAGTTTAGGCTTAAAGTTTGGGAAGCTCTGAGAAACAGGCACCAGGCCCCAGAATTAGCATCGTAAGCGAGGCGCCAGGTCGTACCTGCGCCTGCGCGCGGCCTTGTCCTCGATCAGCCTGATCTTCTTGCCACTCAGCTCCGTGTTGTTCAGCTTCGTGATGGCGTTCTTCATGTCGCCCAACGTCGCAAACTCTACCACCCTGCCAGCAGAACCAAACGTCAAGTTAGGCCTCCTTTCAATGATGCATATTTTGCATGCAGCCACGCATGCAAGAAAATGACAATGCTAAATTCCTTAACTGGGTTTCAATGCAAGCCCTGCAGGAAACTTAGTTAAGAAAATCGTTGTCATGACAACGGTCGTCTAATACATGCTGTGTAAATAAAATTAAAAAAATTATTCACAAATCTTTGTTTGTAACAGTTGCATGCATGAAGACTAGCAGTGATTCTGTGCATGCAAAATTGCATGCAAAATCTGCACCGTGGAAAGAGACCCTTTTACTACGTCTGTCCATCAGTTGGTGGCTTTCAAATTTATGAAAAGCGTGTAGTAACAATGATTGTAATAGTACAAAGAAACGTTTTGGCTTTTACGACTAGCCCGGGAACTCTGGGCTGCACACGTACTGTAGAACATAAAATTTTAGCTTCATGTTACATTCGTGATCTTGCCTCTAATACATTTTGGTCCTATAATAATGCTCTGAGCTGAAAGAGCCGTCAGAGTCGCCACGGGGCATCGTGGGAACCCAGAGGGTCTTTTAGGAGGGGATCCCAGGGCGCCCAATGAGCCCATTGGAACCCTTTCTTGAATCTCCGGCTGCAGGGGTCTTAGACTTTAATCAGAAGGACGAAAAAAGAAGGTGATTAGTTTGTTCAATCTTTGCTACATCAACAACACCAGAAAACTACCTCACACATACGTGCACGCACGCACACACGCACGCACTCACGTTGTGTGGTCACTTTTCTCGCTAGTGCAGGGGAAGGCCATTTATTTATATCTTCGTTTATATCTGCAAGTGGATTGACAAATCACAGCCCAGTACAAGCATACATTACAACTGTCAGACAACAATGCGAAAACAGTGTTAGCAAAGAATATGAAAGTTAGATAAATAAATTAACCAAAACTGCGATAGGACTGTTCGGAGAATCTGAGCACATGATAATCAACACACAATATACTATGGGGATCCAACATAACAAAAAGGAACTGACACATGAATAAATGTACATTGAAAAATTAGGTGAATAGATATGGTGAGGGGGGGGGGACCATCAATAGATATTTGTGTACAAGAGACGAAGGATGAAGTTTTAATTGTCTTTATCAGGGAATGTAAAGCTATCAGAGCGTTGTCTCAAGTTGTGTTGATGCCAGTTGTGTTGTAGGGTCTAGTGGCGGGAAGGGGTCAGTGCAGCACAGAGTCCTGTCGGCATTGACTACACAAAACAAGTCAACGTCAGCTTGACGGCTAATATCTGTGCTGCAATTTGCCCAATTTACAGCCATACACACAGGCAAATAGCCCACCCCTACGCAAGCCAAGAAAGTCATCACAGAACAGTGCATGCAGTGTTTGGCACAATAACAGATATATTGTCCCGGACGTGACATTAAACTGTGCCCGGCAGCCCTGCCCCTGCTGCCACCATTTGGCAGGACGAAGCGTCGTGACCGAGTGGTCTAAGTTGCTGATCTCGAATTACGAGTGCAGAAATTGCCGAATCAAATACTGGCCGCGGCAACGATTTTGAGTCACTTCGTGCACCCTTTGACAACGGTGGTTCAAATTCGTCAGCCACAAGTGTTCCTACGATGCCTACCAGATACGGTGGAACCACCACCAGCGACCATCAGCTGGTGCAATGGGGCATCACCATTTCCCCGCAAGGGGCTACAACAACAACAACAGATATATTGGAACCAATAATAGAGAGTAATACTCTCACCCCTCATTGGCCTTCTCCTTGTGACAGTCAGCAAAGGTCACCTCTCCGACCTTGTTCAGGTACGCCTTCAGCTCCTGCAGCAAAAAAGCAAGACTGCATCACATGCGACTATAGTGTACGATGTGCAAGCATACTGCGCATGGCAGGCAAGCATACAGCACGGCATGCAAGCACACAGCACGGCACACAAGCATACAGCATGGTATGCAAACATACAGCATGGCATGCAAGCATATCACACGGCATACAAGCATACTGCGCATGGCAGGCAAGCATGCATATAGCAGGTGAGCATACTGCGCATGGCATGCAAGCACACAGCATAGCATGCAAGCATACAGCATGGCATGCAAGCATACAGCATGGCATGCAAGCATACTGCATGGCATGCAAGCATACAGCATGGCATGCAAGCATACAGCATGGCATGCAAGCATACAGCATGGCATGCAAGCATACAGCATAGCATGCAAGCATACTGCATTGCATGCAAGCATACAGCATGGCATGCAAGCATACAGCATGGCATGCAAGCATACAGCATGGCATGCAAGCATACAGC
>JAQIWG010009674.1:0-10465 GCA_034695025.1 Chamaedrilus cognettii
TCATATATTTTCATTGGTTAATTCGGACTACAAAATAAAATCGCACTTCAAATCGAAGTCTAGCAACCGGCAGTAAGCTATGTGAAAACTTGTACATTAACACAAAAGACGACAAAAGGGCGGTTAAACAGTTAGTTCACCTATTGGTATTAGTAAAAATTAAGTGTTTCTGTTGGATTTTTTTTTAACTCAAAGTTATTGCACTGATTGCATTGGATGAGATGATGTAATGAATATTTTAGCGCCTCATTGAAAAATCCAGTCTTATGTCTGGTGGTGTAGGTAATAATATTACATTCTTAATACTTCATTGGTTTTGCGGCATTACAGTGAAGAAAAATGACGAAAAAGGCTTCGAAATAGCGCCATGCCAGACAGACACGTCGAGGCTCGTTGCGTGTCGAGGAGGAGGCGGGAATTGATGCTTTGCTAAGCAGAGTCACAAAGTCGCAAAGCTGCAGTCGCTAAGTCACAGTCGCAAACTCGCAAAGTCGCAAAGGCGCAAAGCGCATTTTAATTGAAATATCCGACTGGGAGCTATCAGACATCCTCAAGTTTGGTACGTGATTGATATAATTCAAGCTTTACATCAATGGCAAATGTGAGCGCAAGCAGGGGACGGATTGCAGCTGTGACGCTTGCTGCATGCTGCAAAGACGTCAAAAAGTAGTCCCCAGTAGTGAATTTGCTCCTTCATTACTTGTCCTATATATTTTGGATTGTAAAGCGCTCTAGGTTAGTCCCTGGACTTGCAATGGCGTTACCGGAAATCGGCTTGGATATTATCGTTCTTTTTTCTTCTTTTTTTGCCCTTGGTACTGCGTTCCCGAGGGACTTATGATGGGGATTGTTCTTATTGCTATTATTATTATTATTATGCAGGCCGTGGAAGGAGGGCAACACCCTATTAGGCAGTGGCAGTGCCCAGCAAATATCATTTAAAGGGCAGCAAACTGTTACCGACCGGTCTCTAAGCGGGTCCCCATTTTTGATCAGCATCGGACTAAGTTTAAGCTTACAGCAAATAAGCATCGCTAGGGTTAAGTCCTTAATCAGTCGGCAGATCTTAGCAACATGCCGGTCACACAGACAAACAAACAGCCTGAAACCGAGGGCAATATTTGTCCTCGCTGCGACTTCTCTTTTTGTCAAAACAGTTCACTCTCAATACTTGGAAGCCTGCAGTCGAACGGTATAGTTTTTAACTAAATTTAATAATAACTAAACTAAATTTTTTTAAAGATTTTTTAAAGCGTGCATGCTACAGATGAAGCAGTTCTACGCGAGTACATTTATTTTATTTATTTGTATTTATTCATTTCATCAGAGAGCGCAGTACACAATAAAACAGTGAAAAATAAATGGAAGCTCAACGATAGGATTACCTACGGCTCCCCATAGACTGCAGATGAGTCCATAGGTCGCGCTCACTAGGCTCCGATTCCCCAAAAAATAATTTCAGTTTTTACAAGAGATGATTGCACACATTTCAGTCACAGTGAGCATTAATAATTATAATAATAACTGGGGTTTACTAGAGAGATATCAAGATAATGCTCAAGAAATACCCAATGGGGCCCAATGCCACCGGGTATGATATTGAGAAATAAGGCCATCGTGACCTTAAAAAAGAAAAGACAATGATTTAACAGAATGTCAACATTATGTTACATTTTTAGGAAGTCCTACCACTCGCTGACTGGTTACGTACAATGTACATGCCTAGGCATGTACATTGTACGTGCCAAGGCATGTACATTGTATAGGCAATGTACATTGTACATGCCTAGGCATGTACATTGTACGTGCCTAGGCATGTACATTGTATAGGAAATGTACATTGTACATGCCTAGGCATGTACAATGTACGTGCCTAGTTCACTCTCTGAATTATGTGATAACTCACAATCAACAATCCTTGATCCTAGACCTGTTACATGCGACATGTTAACGCTCTATTAAAACTTGAAAAACTTGATTCTGCATGAAATATTATTATGTCTTAAACGTTTAAGACAATGAAAATTGAACAGCAAAAGATAGATGGAAGTTTACAAATGTGCACGCAGTAAAACAATAGTAGATCAATGCAATAAAAACACATGATAATAGCAACATTACCCAATACTGAAAACATGTATTTAGTAATGCTTAATAAAAACTTAGAAAAATCAAGCTTTTTTAAGCCTCGCTTAAAATCATTCAAGGAAGTGCAATTGACAAGCACTGAGGGAAGCGAGTTCCAAACGGGGATAATCATAATTTATATGTACAAGCAAAAAACGTACCGCTTTTCTCCCTCGAATTCGCATTTTATCCGTAGTTCGTCCTGAAAGAAAAAAAAAAGAATTCAATAAGAATTCTAGTTTAAAGTCTAATTACAAAAAGCCGACATTAAACAATATAATTAATTGCACAGGGCTTTTGTTAACTCTGGGCGTCGCAGCGTCTATGATGCCAAAAAAAGGACGCAGATGGCGTCTGTATAAATGACACAGTAATTAATTTGAATCATAAAGCTGTTGAAATTTGATGCAAAATGAATACGATTTTCAGCAGTTACAAGTTACGGTTACAATGTGTGAAAATATAGAGGTTGCAACTTTTTTGTTTGGCCCATATTGTATTAATGGAAACTTCTAAATTTAAGACTGCCCCCATTGACCTTGAGAATGTTCTCATTGACCTTCAGACTAACCCGTTGTTCTAATTGATCTTCAGATGCTCTAATTGACCTTGAGAGATGGTTTTGACTGCCATTGAGACTGTAGTCTCAGTGACATTGAGACCGTTCCCAAATTGATCTTAAGACTGTTCTCACTGACCTTGAAACTGTTCTCATTAACCTCCGAGTCCCACTGACCTAGAGACTCGTCTCACTGACCTTGAGACTGTTCTCCTTGACCTTGAGACTTTTCTCATTGACCTTGAGACTCGTCTCACTGACCTTGACGCTGTTCTGTCGCAGACCCTCGGCCAGCGCCGCGTAGATCGTCGCTATCGTCTCATTGTCAGGTTTGTTGGCGAAGGTAGACATCGAAGAAAGCCGTCAGCCCCCCTGAAACAACAACAGAAACTTATTCCAAAATTACATACAGTCTAGTAGATATCAAACTTAAAGCATCTCCGGTTCATTAGGTGACGCGCGCCTGAACGCTCAGATTTGAAAATGTAAGTTGTAGCAGGCATATCGAATGAAGAAGTGTTGAGGAGAGTGGGGAAACAGCCACTATGATTGAAGTGATAGTCAGATGAAAGAAGAACTGGGTTGGACATGTACTGAGAGGAGATGGTCACTCTGGCACGTATGTATCTTACTCAAGGCATGTCTGGATGTTTTGTTTGTTCATTATGCGACGCTAGTCTGAAAGCTCATATTAAAAAATCTTAGTTTTAGCACACAGATCGTAATTTGTAAACGCTTGGCATATATAAGCAGAAACTTAATTATACACTGTGATGCTCGAAAATTGGTAGCTCTTTGAGCACAAAATCACAAATCATGCAATCAAACAGTGTGTTCCCATCTTCCGTCATGTGTATGGGAATAACAAGCACACGTTAAACATCAATAAATTATTGTGACTGAACTTGTTTACCACTTGGCTGTAAGCACGCAATACAATACCTACGGTAGCAACCAATACCAAAACTTGATTTTGTGAGAACTTTTTTTCAGGCGCCCATAATTTTAACAAAATGACTCACGTTTGTCTAAAAATTTCAAAACTGGCGTTACAATGGCTGCAGTCAGGCCCGTAGCGTAAGGGGGAGCAGGGGGGGCCCTGTCCCCCCTGCTCTCAGAAAATTAAACATTAGCCTATGCTGTTTGCCCCTCTGCTGTAAAATGTCTGCCCCCTGCTAAGATTCCTGCCCCCCCGATGAGAATGGTCACGCTACGGGGCTGGCTGCAGTTGTTTTGTATAAAACAGACCAATCTCATAATTTTTGACTGAGTTACCACAACGTTAGAGTGTTCGCATTTTCACAGGGACACGGCATATAGCACTGCGCCACTGATAAATCCATACAACTACCACAGGTTTAGCTCTCACCATTTTCAAACCAAACCAAAAACGATCTTTCCCACTATGCACAAAAATCAAGCTTTTTTAAATTAACCCTCTCACAGATTGCAAATCTCTCGCATACACTGGAAATATAATCGCTGCTAATAGTGGCCAGCATCATTTTTCATTTTTCAACAGAGCGCTAGATAATTCCTTTTTCATCCACCACTCAAAAGCGACTCAAACGCAAACAACAGTTCACCCCAAAACTCGTTTAAGCGGTTTTTTCTTCAAACAGACCAGTAACGCTTCCAGAGCCCACACTGCTCGCTTTGATTTCACAGAAGATCGCGGACTTCAATGGGAACACTGCAAACATCAGAGCGCAATGCTGCGCTGCGTTGCAAAATAAACTGAAAAATAAAGAAGACCAGCACCAGAGGCGTATACCAGAGTGGCATGGAGGGGAGGAGCTGGCCCCCCAGATAAAAGGTCTGCCCCCCCTCAGCTTCCCCCCATATGGCAAAATGATTACCATAGCTTTTTTTTGTAGTATATAGATCGTGTGTAGCACAAAGACTATACAGTCCGGTTCTGTGCAAGAGAGCTGGAACAGAACCGCTCCCCCTTCTTTACTCACCTTTACCGACTCGCCCGGGGAGCTCTGAGCTGCAAGCCAATTCTTTGTTCCTAGCCTGCAGGGGGTGACTGCAGTATTTTGATTATGTTTTGGGTCCTATTATATTGAGTGCAAAGTTGGTGCTCAACTAGATTTTGTGTACTTTGCACCAAATGAGTCAAGTAGGCGTCAGATTCAATAAACCTTGTGTTTGGTTATGTGAACTTGGATGATAACAAATCTGTATGCCAAACACACAATTTTCTGAAGCAAACCTACTGCCCCCTGCGCCTAAATGCTTGCCCTCCATATGCCCCCCCCCCCTCCCCCCATTAGGAAAAGTCTAGTTAGGCTCCCGACCAGCACCGACCAAAACAGAGTCCTTAGTCAAAACAACAAACACTAACCTAGTCCCACGTTTCGTTCAAACAGCTTTAACTTCTAATCCAGCACCCAAGCACTTAAGCTGGGTTTTTGCACGGATCGAGACATTACTTCGAGATCAGCACTATCTCTTCCTATCCAATCAACGCACCGAGATCGTGATTCTGACAGGGATCACTTAGACGCAACAATTAAAAGGGTGACTTCTAGCGTTCCCAGATAAGTCATGTTACTTTCAGCAAAGAATCGATCTGCAGCCCAGAGCTCCCCTGGCGAAGCGTAAAAGGCAGCTAAAGAAGTAGATGTCGTTCTTCACTAGGCCCCGAGGCACTGAACCGAACAGGAAAGCTCTTCGCTAGTTCACCCGATCCTTAATCTCTCAAAAACCTACCTACCGAGCCAACATCGCGGCCCTTTATTTCCCAACAAACGCGCAGCATGTATTACACGCATGTTACACTCTACAGATGGGGACAATGTCATCTATCAGCCATTGTGCCACGCCACAACTTACCAAAGCCACAGCGATTCGAACCGCTTACCAGCATGACCCGCTTAACACTCAAATGCAGTAATAATCGAAACACCCCAGGACATTAGGACCAGCACGGTCCGATAGCCGAAAAACGAATTGCCGAAAAGGAATTTAGACGCAATAAGACCGAATTGCCGAAAGCACTAATCAGCTAGCGTCCTAATTGCCAAAAAGTATAAATCTAATCTTAAGCCCAAACCCAGCCCTAAATCCAACCTAACCATAACATAACCTAGCCCTAATCCTAACGGGACCCTAACCCTAACTTGTTGACCCCAACGGGACCCTAACCCTAACTTGCTGACCCCAACGGGACCCAAACCCTAATTTAATCGTAGCGTTTCACGCACATGGGTCATACTCAAATTTAGGCAAAACGGTGTCACTGTCTTGTTTTCATGTCGGCAAATCGGTCGCATTTCATTTCGGCGAATCGGGCTGCTCTGCCAGTGTAAAACATCCATGCACAAGCCATTCGATACCCCTTAAACTGCAATCAATTACAAAACATTGCCGTGGGCATGCGTCGTAGGCGGCTTGCGTAGCCAGTGACAGCCTATTGGCGCGTGAACCCAAAATAGACACGCGCTTATTCAACCACGGATGAATCACTATTACATGTAGGCACCTCGTAACCTGGCTGGCCTAAAAAAACACAAAAAGCATCGACACAACATGTGCCAATGTCTGCCCTCCAATACGATGTTAATCAGGTAATCTATCTGAGTGGGAAGCCTCTAGAAGTACAAAGAACAGAAACGAGCTGTTTTTCTCATCACTTCATTTTTTTGCACAGCGGCGTATAAGAGCCATTTTTGTCTTCAAGCCAATTTTAGTCCATTTTAGCTATCAAGACAGAAAATAAAAAACATAAATTGCTCACACATACAACAGCAATTGCAAGTCTGTAGTCTGCTGCACTTCTCCCGCACCTACGATTCAAGCAAATGATGTTTTTCCATCTCCGTTTGCATGACATATTCTTGGTGCGTTAAAAGTGCAATTACATACAAGTACATGTACAGTACAGTACAAATACATACATACAAGTCGTAATTCAATTACTTAGAAGTAGTATTATAACATGCGAATAAAAAGACAGGCCGTACATAACAACATGACATTATTTTTCCATAAATCCAAAAGATATTGGCAGGAAATGCTTCAAGCAGTTTCAAGCTGACTGAACCCTTTTTCAATTAGTAAACCAAAAACTGCTTCAAAGGAAAAAGAAGCCATGCCGTTGACTCATCGACTAAAGGAAAATTCACAAATGGGACTTAAAGGAAGTCCCAAAGTAATGTCTCGTTGCTACTACACATCCTTGCCTGACACTGCTGCCAGCGGTTAAAGCTGTCTTCAATTTTATTTATTTATTGGCACAGTGATGCCACTGCTGGGAATACATATCACTAGATTTAAGGATAGTTCAGTAATCGATGGATCTGATTTTTAACACAATCCCCAGATATATTGGGATATTTTTCTTATAAAATGGTGAGTTTTATAATGACAGCATGGAATACTTTTCTCAAAGATACAATCTAGGGATATGTTTGGCCATGATGCCCAGAATCTTGGGATATTCCATTTTGATCAAATGGTATCTCTGATCGCTGCTTTTCAAACCCTAAACGATGAGTCAATAATTTAATGAACCGCCCATCCTCTAGTAAAAACGGATGTAAGTTCGCTATATCACTATATTACAAGATGCAAAACGTCACGCAGAGATCTGAAGTGAAGTGCAATGAATAAACCAACAAAAGTCCCACAAGTATATACTCCATTGTTCAGCCAATCATTGCTGGATCCGATCTGAACAACCATCCAAAAGATCGGCATCATCATCTTGATCTACCTGGACTTAACCGTTCATCATGCTAACGCTGACGCAAAAGAAAATGTATCACGCCAATACTGGGTGGCGTCAGGAAGGGCATTCGCAAGACCCAGCTCCAGCCGTCATAAAAGAGTGCAAAGCCTATAGCCAGTGTCTGAACATGGACAAGCATAAAAAAGGGGGTCAGAAATAGGTGGCTATGCAACTCTGTTTTTAGTACCGTATCTATAAAGACAAGCAACAACGCCATACCTACTATAAGGTTGGCATTACACACGCTATTGCAGCTCAAAAAATACAAATAAATAAAATAAAATATAGGTACACCGAGACAAACAACGCAGTGCTCTCGAATTGGTGCACGCTTCAGTAAAAAAAAGAGCACCCTATCCATCAATTCAATTTTGCGTTATGCAATTCATTTTTGTGTTTGAATTGTGCATGTCGTAAGTAAAATAAAGACATCCATAATTCAGTTCATAGTGCAGTAAAACCAAAGACCAATGAATAAGATCTATGAATAATAATAGTTTATAGGTCATCGAGTAAAACTCTCTTTTCACTTGCGTTTATTTCTCATACACCCCGACATAGCCAAATATAGCACATGCATGCAATTATGATAGCGGCACGGTGTTAAAAGCGCAAGCCAATACCCGCTGTATGCTGTACATTCTCAAACAGATGGGTTATTGCGTCACAAGCCAGTTCTACAATGGATGACAACATAATCCAGCCTGATAACAGATCTATCTTGTCTAAAGAGTAATTGATGTTCAGGCTGAACGCAGAACGAGTATATTTTTCTCCCTCAACTGATACCCCCATCTGTTTAATGTCTTGTTTTGATCAAACTGAGTGAATCGGGCATAAATTAGACCCAAGTTTGCCTTAATATTATAGACCAAGTTTGACGACCTAGGTAACTAGGATTTTCTGTGCTACCAGCGTCTTTACACCTTTGACCACTTATATCGTTAATTAAGTTCATTAAAGTGATAGCGCTACCGCCAATTACAATTCTACAAACCTATGAATAATTCATTCCAACGAGAGGCAATAAAACTAAAACCGCCTTTTTTTGTCTATTCTGTTAATGTCCATGTTTTCACACACGTTTAGACGTATGCGCCCTTGTGAAGACTGCAGAAGCCAAGTTTTTACGGCCATATGCCTTTCCTGACGCCAACCACATAAATAATTATCTGGCACGGGGTTAGCAGTAGCAATACTTGCATGTTTAACAGCCTTGCTGAAGGGCCTGTAACGCCATGGTTTCATAGTTACCGACGCAGAGGCTTGAACACTGGTCCACTAGATTCTAAGTCCGATGCCTTAACCACTACACCACAGCGCCAACGACAGGCAATAATGTGTATAAATATCAACGACACCCTAATCAGAACTGAAGATGTATGTTCAAACCCTGTACACCTCACAGCGTCCTCAAAAATGGGAAACAAAGAATAGACTTGCAGCCCTGAGCTCCCCGGGCATGTCGTAAATGGCGACTAAAGAAGGGGGAGCGGTTCTGTGTCGGCCCTCTTACACAGAACTGGACCGCAATAGTTAGTCTTTGTTACTACACACCGTTCTAAAACTTACCACCCATTTTAGGAATTAGTACAATCGGTCTTTTCATCTTAAATTTCTATGGAAAACTAATGCCAGCGACAGGCAATCATTTATATAAATATCAACGACACCCTGATAAGAACAGAAGCTCCAACGTTCAAGTTTCAACACTACACACCTCACGGCGTCCTCAAATACGACCTCAACGGCTCAAGTTACACACATAAATGGCCATTCATTGACAGGGCTCGTCGCCCAAAAACCCTCCCTTCTTCGATAACCCATTGTAGCAGCGAGTCAATGCTTTCAGCACGTGTAAGCTGGGCTAGTATTCTAAAAATAGCAATAAAAGACTGCTGACTACATGGCACGCGAGGAATTCAAGTGATAGAAATGTCAACAATCGAAATTGAAATTGTGTCCCTTGAAGTTGAATAAAAAACTACTCATCAATTGATGCAAAATGTCCACGTGCCAACACAACTCAAATTCTTTGCAAAACTTCATTATTTTAGTTATTTCATCAAAATTATTATTTTGTTTTTTTTAAAGTTTTGCATCAAAATTCATGCAAAACGGCCACGTGCTAAAATAACGTGGAAAGGTTTAACTCCCTTCCAGGTTATTTTTACAACATACATGTATTATCAATATGGCGCCGTGTTCGTACTTTTTAAATGTTTTCCCTGAACAGCAAAAATTATTTATACAGTAAAGCGGAGTAAGCCAGTAGCCTAATGTGATGAATTAATACCTCATTGTTTTCGCTGCATTATAGTCAAGAAAAACGATAAAAAAGGTTTTAAATTTGTTGCTATTTTTATGCTTGTCAAACTAACTTTTGCTAAACTGCGTCGCAAAGTCGTAAAGTCGCAAAATCCCAAAGTCAAAATGTCGCAAAGTCGCATAGTCAAAAGTTGCAAAGTCAAAAGTCACAAAATGCATTTTAACCAAAACATCCGACTAGGGGTAAATAGCCAGAAAACTGGTAGGCGCCGGTAAAAAGGCAAATGATTCTTGTATAGAAGAAAAGGTTGGGATTCATAACGCTTTAAAGATACTTCAATGCTATTACACAGTAGCTAGGGTTATCCTAATCGCAGAACTATCCTAATTGCAGAATTATCCTAATCGCTGAATTATCCTAATCGCTGAACTATCATAATCGCTGAACTATCCTAATCGCTGAACCATCCTAATCGCTGAACTATCCTAATCGCTGAACTATCCTAATCGCTGAAATATCATAATCGCTGAACTATCATAATCGCTGAACTATCCTAATCGCTGAACTATCATAATCGCTGAACTATCATAATCGCAGAACTATCCTAATCGCAGAACTATCATAATCGGTGAACTATCCTAATCGCAGAACTATCCTAATCGCAGAACTATCCTAATCGCTGAACTATCCAAATTGCTGAACTATCATAATCGCTGAACTATCATAATCGCTGAACTATCCTAATCGCTGAACTATCATAATCGCTGAACTA
>JAQIWG010009675.1:0-10465 GCA_034695025.1 Chamaedrilus cognettii
ACGGTGTACCCGCACACAATGTACATGTACGGTGTACCCGCACACAATGTACATGTACGGTGTACCCGCACACAATGTACATGTACGGTGTACCCGCACACAATGCCAGAAGAAGGTCCACGAAGAATTGAACACCGGTAATTTCTTAGTTTGCAACCAAGCAGGCCTATAGCCTAGCCTATGATCAGCTGCAACAATCTCTAGCAGGCTAATTGTTACTATAATTATTACTGCAATATTGTTTGTTGCAGAACACAATACAAGCCTACAAGGTATCGATACTCAATAGACCATTGCACCATGAATTATGCGGTGTTCGTACTCTAACAGATTCTAGTCGCCCTGCGGCCTGCAACTTGTAGGCTAGTAAGTCTGCTTGGTCTCACTTGAAATAAAGAGTGTCGAGGACTCGAGTCTCTGCAGCAGCTACGTGTAAGTGCCCTCGTATCTTGAATGTGAAATGGATGTTTGCTGTTTCAAAGTAACGTAGGTCTGTGACTATTATGTTGCGCTATGAAATCTTCTAAAGCGGGAAACCTTGGAGGGAATCATAATGACTTCAATTACGTGCATATGATTGAATTTAATTTAGACCTACATTGCAGGCTCATCTACACCGTGTCTCAAAATTCAACGGCCCAAAAGAATTTCTTCAATAACTACGAAACGCAACAAGCGTTGTCAATGCGATTTTGATCACATTAATCTGGGCTATTGATTCGTAGTTCTACCAACTTTCTTTGAATTTCATTGAGCGATATAAAAGATAAAAGAAGCCAAATTTGACCTACAAAAATGGATCGTCTGAAAAAAGGATGGGAAACTGCCGTTAAGTGCCGTTTACACCTTTTGTTCAAGCCAACATTTAGTTTAGCCTACGCTGCTGTCGTACCGTACTTATGTGACAAACCGCAGAATGTTCAGATTTGTCTCACTTTTCGGTTATTCTAACAGCTTCAAGTGTTCGGCGTTGGTTTTTTCTGACACGATTTTGTAACGCGCACCATATTGCCGTACCGCATGCACATTAGCTTAAATGGGAGAGCTAGCTGCCTTTTGTAAACCAACAAAGCATGGTGATTCTACAGCGTTATTATGCCCGTCGACACCATAATATGTAGCTGCCTGTCAATCAAGCAATCTGTTAAAAGGGCCAACGGCGCTCACTCGCTCCTACACTCCATGCCCCATTATATATATACTGTAAAATCGGATTATGCATCAAAGAGTTCGCAACAGAATATTGCTCGCAGCTAAAAGTAGTTTTGCACCAACAGCAAAGACGTCTGCAGCAGGCATGTTACACTGTCTCGAGCGCGCAGAGTCAATCAGGCGTGGCGTCTTCGTTCTTGTTGCTTCGCTTTAAAACTCTGCCATAACTGAAGAGGCTATTTTCGGCGCGCATTTATTCGCACCCTGACGATGCCTACGTAGCGCTGGCTATTCGGACTCCGGCACCTCGTAGGCCCGAAGAGTTAATTTGTGTTTGAGCGCGACTAAGTTATCGTCTGGGCGGCAGCCTACCCGCATCAAGGACGACATGCGACAGACGGTAACTTATCGGTTCATTTCTTTGTTGCAATTTTTAGGTTAGTTTTATTTTATTTGACCAAGACCCCGCCTCCGAAATGAATGCAATTGGCTATGATTCAATCAATCAGTAAAACTTTTTGTTGTCAACACGGAATCATAATGCATTGTACGTCGAGCTATAGGCCTACCGCGAGTCCGCGAACTCAGAGTTTTTTAGAGCCTTTTTGGATATATCATTGAATAGTGAAACCACGCATAGGCCAACATGTACAGCTAAACGGGAGACCCATCATGCTGTGGTACTAAGTTATACTTGTAAGGCTGCATTGGCTGCAGACTGTGGCTATATAAGCCCCAATATATTGTTCTGCTTTGTGGTCCGCGCATGCAGTCACGCTCTACAAAGAGCAGCGACCCGCTGGACCACCTCGACCTCTGTTAGCCTAGATTTATAGGCCCGTGCAGCTCGCTAGCTGTCACTGTCAGTCAGGCTGGTGCGACTTTATGCTGCGGCACGGGTCAGTGAGTTAGCCAACAGCGAACACTCAAGCACTGTTATAAGGTCTACTAAACTCTTGATGATTTGTAGATGAACAATAGGCTAAGGTATAGTTTTGGTTTGTAGAGAGCCTAAACTATAAGACACAGAGTGTAGTTCGGCTATTTTATTAGTGTACGTCAATAGATCGGAAGGTTACTAGGCTAATAGCCTATTACCTGCGCCAATGCCAAAAGAGCCAAATTTACAAGAATGTTAATTTTTGTAGTTTATGTATAGTAGACTATAGTTGCTTTAAGTTATGCGTTCGTGTAGTGTAATGTATTATACCGGTACGTTATGCAGTATAGTCATACGTGTGCATGTTGCGTTGTGTAGATCATGTTTAACTTGAGACATTTGGCGCTGCATCGATATTGTCAGACCCGTCGCGGCACTCGCAGACTTCTCACTGCTGCTGTCTTATGCAGAGCCAACTCAGCACAATGATGACTGCTAGTCTTGGAGGCCTCTCTATTCCTGCGTTTAGCCGACAGCGGACTCCACGCTCACTCCAGTGTCAGTGAGGGTGCAGCCACTGCTGCAGCTCTAACTTCCTCCCTCACATCCCTCACTTACAAGCTAAATTGTACCTCTCCTACACCGCTGACGATGGATAACGCGACTGTCTGGAGCACTGTTGCTGCGTCCAGTGGCCCTGTCGGCTCAACTGCCACTGGGACCGATAGCTCAAATTTTACTTCAAACACCTCATTTGTGTCCATGACGATGATTGGTGGCTCAACACCGCCAGTTCAAAATGGTAGTGTTCCTCAGAACGTTTCAATGTTCTCGTCTGCTGGTAACTTGACCTTCATGCCGGCAGGGAGCGGCTCGGCGCCGAGTAATACTACACCGAGGACTCCCTCAGCGGTCTACTACACCTCACTCAATGGAGGCCTCTCCGCGGGTAAGGGTGCAGACTTTAGCCTAGTCTGGGTAAGAGGACATTTTCATTAGCAGAACGCAAGACAATTAAAGGTAGTTGCTTTTCTCAAAGCCTCTTCAAATCCAACGCAGCTATTCGTAGCAACACAAGTTAACAGACAATATCAATTATACTGATATCAGTTTTGCTTCGTACTACTTTATTCAACAATATTTGTTACGAGAACGAGAAAGCTTTCAATGCTCATCTACGCTAATTATTCCTACGCATATACATTATTATTACGCATATAATTGTAGCAGTCTATAATTATATAGACTGCCCAAACCCAGAATTGTAGTACAGTACTAAAAATCAGCGCTATTGTAGCCATTTCATTCCAGTAGAACTGGAATGAAATGCTTTAAGTCTACAATAACGCTGGTTTGGCCTATAGGATAGGACACAATCATTATTGTCATAGTGCTAGCGGTGCATGGTTGCTGGGTGTGACGCGCAGGTGGCGTCGTGGGGATAGCGGTGGGGTGCTCAGTCTACGTCCTGCTCATGGCCACTCTCATCTGGCTCTGCTGCATCTGGTCCGTGCAGACTTGCACACTTGCTTCTCAGCCTCAATGAGCTCACAGCCTTGCAATATGACCTTTTATTATGGCTGCTGTTTATGTAATTATATTGACTGATTAACATTGACCAAATTTTATGTACATAATTACTGAGATGCATATTGCATACATTGTCTCATGCGCGAATTACTTAAACTTGCTAACCCTAATGCAGCCCCAAAGGCCAAAATCCAAAAACTCAAAACCCGAATCAAGGATTACTTCACGGCTCGTCGCTAGTTGTCACTTCCCTCAAGTTGCCGCTGTTGTTGCATGCAGCACGCGGCGGCAGGGCCGCAGCAAGCTCTCTGCCGAGCGGCGCGGTCGTCTGCCCGTCTTCCCTTCAGCCCCCCGCTCCCTCTACGGCCTCGACGTCTCGGCGGGCGGCGGCCTGCGCGGCCTGGCCCGGCGGCCCGAGGGGCGTGGCTACCAGCGCCAGCTCGATGACGTCAGCTCGGCCAGTGACGTCACGCAGCGGCCCAGACTGCCCCGCGTGCCCATCAGCGCCGCGGCAGAGCCTGCAGCAAACAGAGCTGATGTGCGTGGGGCTCAGCGACGGAGGCTGGGGTCACTCGCGCTGACCGGGGGGTGGGTGGGAAGGGGGGGCGAGCGGGAGGGTGTGCGGGGGGCGGGGGGGCGGAAAGGGGCGTCAATGAGGGCGACGAGCATCGCCCTGCCGAGCGTGCCGACGTACGAGAACGAACGAACGATCTACGAGACGTTCAGTTATTGACGCGACTTTGTTGATAGCCAACTGTGACACATATTGTACAGATAGTAGGTCTAGATAAATATTGTAGGCGCATTAACACTGTTGTAATGTGGATATCATCATGGCATTGCCTCCATGACAAAGTCGCTTATTACAAAACCTGATGTGAACCGCGAAATTAGGCTTATTTTGCCTTTGAACATGTTGAATTTTAAATATAACGTTTACTGTTACTTGTGGTTTCAAGCCACTCCTGTGGCTTTTATTTCAACAGCATTTAAATTTAATGGTGTTTAGTCGACAGTAAGATAACATGTGGGTTATTTTCTTCTGATAGTGAGGCTCTAATTCTTGTAGAAGGATTGGCTCTAAATCGGCACCAATATCTAATTTAGTCTTTCGGCACTGTTCTCTAAGTTTGTAGCCTATTATTTCTTTTCTAGGTTGGGCTTTCCGATTATAGACTATAGCCCTGCTAGCCTAGATCAATGCTGTTTTGATTTTGATCATAATGATGTCGAGACGTACTTATTTTAAATTAGGCACAACCGTTACGAAACACGAGAAACACAATTTGACAAGGCAAGATACTTACACTAATAAATTTAGTCTACAAACCAATCGAGATAATCTTGCGAATGTAACTCTAGAGATCTGCGGCTGCATTCTATATTTCTATCATTATTATTAAATAGAAAGAAAAAAAATCAGAACCTAGCTAAATCAGAACCCCGATTTAAATGTCTGCTCAAGGTCGTATGACGTCACGTGAAGGTCATCGCACCGACTTTTAGGAGCAAAATAAAAACAATACGCACTCAACTCAACGCACGTCCTGGGTGGACATTTAAAAATAGATCGCCTTAGCTGTCACAGTGAGGGCGTGTCGGGTATCTGAGGTGATTGATTGGTTAGGGTCTCAAAGCACGAAAACTTCGTGCATGGAAAAACTTACTGAATGTGTAGCCTCTGTACGCCGCTACTGGTTGCGCGGTGTTTCATCATGAGGCGTGAACCGGTTGTCCCGTTCGTTTTTTATTCTAATACGCCTGTCACGTGACCCAGAGTTGCACGTGAAATGCATCGACGAAACTGGCTTCTTTTCAAATAGTGTAGCATTTCACACATTTCAAATCGTGTAGCAATTCACACATTTCAAATCGTGTAGGTTGACCTGCCGGTCCTTAGGCTTATAGGCTACGCGTGGAATAACAAAAGCCTGAAATTGCGTGGAACCGAGTTGAGATTGCGAATGTTAACCTGACTCACTGTGCTTTAATCACCGGCATCAGAATTTTAGCCTATATATTGGGCAGGCAGCGTGTTGTTGGCATTAGGTTTGTTGTCAACACCAATATTGTCATTACGGACAATAGTCAATATCAGTTATTGTCCTCAGGTTAGTTGTCAGTATCAGCGGCCAGCAGCAGCAGCAGCAGCTAGAGCGCAGAGAGCCCCCAGTGTGCGCGTAAGATGGCGGACATGGCAAGCAAGCTGTTGACGAAGGTAGCGGAGGAGACGTGCCACACGAGCGCCAAGGTGACGGTTGTGGGTACCGGGCAGGTCGGCATGGCCGCCGCCTTCGCCATGATGACCCAGGTACGTACGATATATTCAGTGTTTATAGAAGTTGAGATTGAAGTCTGGACAGATTATGCATGCAAGAAATAGACTAGTTACCAATAGGTCTGGGTTCAGTTCATTGAATAGTTAAACTAGCATGGGAAAGCAGAAATAGAGAAAATAATTTGCCAAGTGCTATGTGTGCGCATGGTGATCAGGGCGTGGTGTCATAGCTGGCCCTGGTGGACATGATTCTATAAATAGAACTATATGTGTGCATGATGACCAGGGCGTGGTGTCGGAGTTGGCGCTGGTGGACATGGTAGCAAACAAGCTGAAGGGGGAGATGATGGACCTGCAGCACGGCCAGGCCTTCCTGCGCACCATCAAGATCCTCGCCAGCACCGGTACTCCCCACCCCTCCACGACTCTTACTTAGCCAAGTGTTACTTTAATGCACCGGTACTCCCCACCCCTCCACGACTCTTACTCAGCCAAGTGTCGTCACTTGATGCACCATTTAATTTGTGTTATTTGTTTGATGAATCCTACTTGCTCCACTGGGATTATTAGTGAATTACCTGCACTTGGCTATTTGTTCGTTGAGCTAATATACATGCACCGGTACTTTGATAGATTTGCATGAAATATCAAGCTGTGGTATAAACGCAGTTATATCGGTACTACTTTAAAATTTGTTATTGTGTAAGGATAAAATATGTTCTGGTAGTCACATATGTAGTATTTTTACTTTAATTGGACTGTATGCTGTGTAGACTATGAGGTGTCAAAGGGTTCGAAGATCTGTGTCGTCACGGCGGGCGCGAGACAGAACGAGGGAGAGTCTCGTCTCAGTCTCGTCCAGCGCAACGTCGAGATCTTCAAACGTACGCAGCACCCACTCAACTCATCCTAATGCTTACATGGCTACTATCCTATGAAGCATTTATCTAACTAAGCTTTTTTATAGCTAAGCATTTATCAATAGTAATTTTGAATTGTAATTTTATATTTTAATTTGTGATGAGATTTATCAAATTATCCAAATCATTTATCTAACAAGGCGCATGGTGTAATAAGCCACATTTGTGCACCAGCCATTGTTTCATGGCTTCGCTGTGTGCAACTGTGCATAGCGTAATTATTTTTAATTATTGTATAATTTGCTATGATTTCTAAACGAATGACTCTGATTGTCACAGCCTCGTGCTATTTACTGCACTATCACTAAATCATTATAGTGTAAATCATTATAGTGTAAATCATTATAGTGTAAATCATTATAGTGTAAATCATTATAGTGTTAATCATTACAGTGCTACATGCATGTTTAGATGAAGCGATGCATGCTAAGCCTATAACGCGATCTTTGCTGCAGACATCATTCCCAATCTGGTCAAGTGGAGCCCTGACTGCATCCTTCTCATTGTCTCCAACCCAGGTATAGGGCCTCGCCACACGAGTCATATTGTTTGTCACTACTCGACTAATAGTTCTGTTGATGCGTTGTACTCAGGTGTCTAGTGTATGTGGTTCAATACACTGGTAGTAGCACTGGTGTGTTCTGTGGCGAGGCGCTGTGCGGTATTCGCAGTCGTAGTTGTGTAGCGTTTTATGCAATAATTGTGCAATAATTATTCACTAGGCTGCAGCTGAATGGATAGAAATGCATGGTGCCGCAGTATGAAGAACATCCAGTTAAATATTCATCACTTAATCCTGTAATGTATTGTGCAATATACATTTCTGCATCTGTACCCCTAAGTATATTAAGTATACCCCCAAGTACCTTATGAGTTACGTTGTGTGTCAGTTGACATTATATCATGCGTGACGCGTGTCAGTTGACATCATGACGTACGTGTCGTGGAAGCTGAGCGGCCTGCCACGCCACCGCGTCATTGGTAGCGGTACGATGCTCGACTCGTCGCGCTTTCGCTTTGAGATCAGCGAGCGCCTCAACATTGCGCCGCAGAGCTGCCACGGATACATCATCGGGGAGCACGGGGACAGCTCTGGTAAGTTGCTGACAGGCGCGGTAGGCAATGGTGGTATGGCAGGCTTGGTAGGCACTGATGGAATTTTAGGCTTGGTAGGCAATGGTGATATGGCAGGCTAGGTAGGTACTGGTATGGCAGGCTTGGTAGGCGCTGATAGAATGATAGACTGTAGCCCAGAGCACCCTAGGTGAGTTGTAAGAGGCAACTAAAGAAGGAGGAGTGGTTCTTTGCTCGGCCCCGGGGCACTGAACTGGACTAGGACAATCTTTGTTACTACACGCTGGGAGTAAACCCCCAACCATCATGTGGTAGGCACCAGTTTGTCACCATTCTAATAAATACCTTTGTGTGGATAAGTGGTTTGTTTGACTCTGTTTGGACTGATCGTTCAAACCCTATCGCCAACAGCTCTACAAACATCATAAATCCTGTACATAGTAAGTCTAGATGCGCCATGTTTAATGAGTTATGGCTGCGCCATGTTCGATAATTAGTTATGACTGCGCCATGTTTGCAGTGGCGGTGTGGAGCAGTGTGAACATCGCTGGGACCAGATTGCGGGACGTGCAACCTGCCATTGGTCAGGAGGCGGACCCAGAGAACTGGGAACAAGTGCACAAGGACGTCATCAACAGGTCAGACCCGCTCACCCTCGTGACTCCGCTGCAATATAACGTTATTTAACAAGAAATAGACAGGGTGCTGACTGGGAGCGAATTTAGAAATTGCGTCCTCGATCTTTTATCAGCATTATGATCTTATGGACAGGTCATAAAGTCTGCGTCTGTGCTATGTAGACCATGCTATTGCTTAGATTCTATATTTACCCTTTAATTTATTGACTGTTCACCATCGCCGCATGGCGCTGCCTGTCGGTCGTCTCCTTTGCTTGTATCACTGTGAATGTGCATGTGTATGTGTGGGTGTGCAGTGTGTGCGAGTGTGTGCAGTGCGTATGTGCGTGTGTGCAGTGTGTATGTGCAGTGTGTGTGTGTGTGTGTGCAGTGCGTATGAGATCATCAAGCTCAAGGGTTACACGAGCTGGGCCATTGGGCTCATGGTGTCCACTCTGTGCAACGCCATCCTCAAGAACCAGCGCGTCATCTACACCCTCTCCACTTACGCTAAGGTATCACATTTCCTCTCATTCATTTCAATTAGTAGTATTCGATAATTAGTTTTAACCCCTTGTTGGATATTTTAGTTTAAATGCATTTTGCGGTTTTGCGACTGCAAATTAAATGGATATTTTGGTTAAAATACATCAGCAAGATGGCGCTATTTTTAAGCCTTTTTCATTATTTTTCTTCACTATAATACAGCAAAACCAATGAGGTATTAAACAACTAATATTCTGTCATTACTAAGTGAATTGAATCAACCAAAACGAAAATTTGTTAGGCGTGATTGTTAAATTACAGCCTCAATTGATGTAGAATCCTTTTCAAGACGCAGATCTATGTTAGTCAGTGAAAATGAATATTGAATCTAAAACATTCTGGCGTGAGCAACCCGTACTTGTCCAATTACTCTCTAGAGTTATTTTACGCGCTGGTTGGTCAGATACTGATATGAACTCCGCAATCTGACATTGGATTGGACACGAATTGGACTTTACACTCGGTTGCTCGACCTTGATTAGCGTAGAGTGGTGCTGTGTAGAGTGGACTATAGAGTGGGTGTTGGTGCAGGGTCACCACGATATAGAGGAGGAGGTGTTCCTCAGTCTGCCCGTCGTGGTGGGCGAGTCAGGCATCACGTCCGTGTTCAACCAGCAGATTGACGAGGGCGAGGCGCGCAAGGTCAAGGACAGCGGGCGCACGCTCAGGGCCGTCATTGATGGCATCAAGCTCTAGAGGTCAGGGGTCAAGCTCTAGAGGTCAGGGGTCAAGCTCTAGAGGTCAGGGGTCAAGCATCAAGCTCTAAAGGTGATTGGTCAATCAATTTACCGGTAACTATAAATTTAATCTAAAGTATATCCATGGAAATTATGTATGTGAGTGATGATAGTGATGTTTAATACAGAGGGTGGATACTCGCACGGATAAGTTCCTCATGCATGATATGCTTTTGATAGCTTTCACTTTTTGCTTCTACGAGTCTGAACTTTTTTAATTATTGAAGTATAGTAGGCGTAGCACATCAATAGAGACTTTTTTTTTTCTTTTTCTATTTGTGTACACTTCGGTTCATGAATACTGGCTTGAAGCTCTAGTTTACCTTATAAACTTTTCACCATATTTAGATCATAAAATTGAATTCAGCATATTTTATGTTTTTTACGTTTCAGTAGCGTTCAAGCGATGACTTGTGATGGAGAGTGCTTGCCAGCGTCAGCATCGAATCATTGAACTGCTATAAGCCACTGAGCCACTGTTAATTGTCGAACCATTGACCCCCTTATTCATTTAATCATTGATTCGCTATGAACCATTAATCAGCTCGTGTATCATCATGTGTCAGGTGCTGAGGCCATTGCGGGCATTGGTGTTGTTCAGTGTCCTGTGATTCGACGTTTAGATGCAATTGTCAGGTTGTGTGTGGGAGTCGAGTTGTGTGTGGGAGTCGAGTTGTGTGTGGGAGTCGAGTTGTGTGTGGGAGTCGAGTTGTGTGTGGGAGTCGAGTTGT
>JAQIWG010009676.1:0-10464 GCA_034695025.1 Chamaedrilus cognettii
CGCTAGCTGCACGATTTCTGGACGCTGGCTGGACGCTGGCTGGACGTTAGCTGGACGCATGCTGGACGCTGGCTGGACGCTAGCTAGACGCTGGCTGGACGCTGGTCGGACGCTGGCTGGAAGCTGGCTGGAAGCTGGCTGGAAGCTGGCTGGACGCTGGGTGGACAATGACGTCCAAGGTAAAGCTAGCATTAATTATCAACGCTAGTGCTAAAATAAAATAGAGGCCTATTAACAACTGAGTAAGAAAGACGCAAAAAATGCAAAATGCAATAAATTTATACTATGGGCATATTGCTGCTATAGTCGTACCATAAAAGAAACTATACAGATTTTCAGCTTGCATTGAACCAATAATCAAAATATTGGTAACAAAATAAATAACACAATATATTAAATCTATGCAGCCCTTTAGGTTCTTACAAGTCAAAAAGGGTCATGTATAAGCCCCGTGGTATCATGCCCAGGGTGCACGGGGAGGCTGCGACCTCAAAGGTTTTCGAATTAATGAAAAAGCGATGTTAAGAATGGCTTAACACTGCTTTAACACTACAGAAGGACCAAAAAGCATATATTCTTACATAGTGAAGCTAATCATCATAGAATGGATGCAAAAACGATCATTATATTAATTATTATACATGTATACTATTTGTTCAGAGGACCTGGGTTCAAATCGACGCGCCATCAACCATGAAACCATAGCGTTACAGGCTCTTCAGCAAAGCTGTTAAACACACACATGTCATGTCGCTAGGTGCTACCCCGTGCCAGATAATTAATTATCTGATTGGCGTCAAGAAGGGCATCCGGCAATAAAAACCCAGCTCCGGCATTCCTCAGCATGGCGCAAAATGTCTAACCTGTGTAAAAACATGGACATTTAAATGATAGGCGTCAAAAAAGGCAGTTAGTTAGTCAGTTATATATACTGCAAAGTGTCTGAGAAAGTGTGTGCTGCCCAGAATTTTTAACTTTTTAGCAGTAGGGCGGCTCTTTAGCACCGCTTACACACGCCACTGCTAAGAATGGGCGGATATACAAAAGCATGTATTTTACGGTCATTTTTTGGATTAGGTCTCCCCCCACCTCCACCCCATCCCCTTTCCCCCCCCGCTCGCTGTACTCGGGAAGAAGAAATTGGTGCTTCCCCACAGTTTTGGGTCGCACAACACGATTAAGCCCACTGCTATGTTGCTATGCTGTAGCAACATTCTCAGCACATGAACTTGTTAAACAAAGACAAATCTCGGTTCTCCATCAACCAATCAGTACTTTCTATTACACTATGTAATTAATTTACAATACAAGCAATTAATATAAACAATTAAGGTTCATCTGACTTTTAAAATATTTCAACAACAGTCAATATTATATAATTTGGCCACTCTAAAGAAACCAGACTCAACCACGGTGCCCATTCGGCGTTCATACAATCAGTCAGTCGTGGGATGGAACACCAGTCTGGCTCGGTACGCCGTCTTGTCACCCGTCTTCATAAGAAAGAGCAGCGCGCAGGGGTCGGCCGCATCCTCCCACGTCCACACCGTCAGCTCGTCGGTGGGGAACACCTCGACTGAGTGCACGCCGGCGGCGCTGCGCACGTGTCTGAAGCAGATGTCGCCGCTGAAGTGCGAGTACGCACCGGCGAGCGAGGCGCGCGCGGCGCTTTCCATCGCGTAGCCGAGGTAGGAGCCCTGGTTGACGTGGAAGAACCAGTCCATATCGTCGAAGCGCGGTGTCAGGCGCCACGAGAAGCTGTGTGCCGGTGCTTCCTTTGGCAGCTCCTGCATAGGAAACTCCGCGCCAGTCGAGTCGAGGGTTTTCGCGAGAAAGCTCCGCGCCTCCTCCGGAATGGTGATCGGCCGCTTGGTCTGCGCATCGATGGCGACGCAGCGGAACACTCTGGAGGCGAGGGCGGCGAGTCCGGCGGTGGGCACGGCGACGTCGGGCGCGCTGTTTGAGTGATCCTCGTACAGCGACTGAGAGATGTCGATGGAAGACTTGCCGAGTCGCACCGGGCGCGAGTCGTAGATGAGGGGCAGCACAAGGGCCGCGCGGCGGTAGAGCTCGGGGGAACAAGTGAGGTGACTGCCCAGCAAGTAGAAGAGCATTGAAGCAGACGACGGCTCCATGCTGAAGCCTATGACGTCGGCAAAACGACTCGACTCGAGCATCTTGTTGAGCTTCACGGCACTCACGTGACCTGCAAACGCAGCAGCAACATGCGTCAGTCAGAGAAGCAGACTGTACATCAATAGGCATTCTTCAAAACATGACATTTTCGCGGGGCAACTAATTTTGTAGCGTGTAAGCAATTTCACTCGCCATTTTGTACAGTAGGTAGGCCTTCGTCGATTGGCTACTAATAGCGCCGCGCGCTGACTGAAGTTGAATCAATGCTCTGCCAATCAATCACTCGTCGGCAGAGCTCTTTTTGAGAACTCTGAGGTGGCGGAACGCTCTCGGTGGTTGCGGGTGGGAGATTTGGGTTACTGCGAGGTCCCGGAACGTCTTTCTGCCTGGTTGTTGGAGGAACCGGAACCGAAGCTTCACTAATAGCGCTAACAATATTTAATGTGAAATAGACCTATCATGCTAATTAAGTAACTGTAACCAATATAATAAGCAATATAATAAGCTAACACTGCTACAAATTCGATACGTAGTCACGACTGCTAGAGGACTAGGACCTAGGACTACTCTGAGAGGTGGCGGAACCGTCCGGAACGCCTGCCTAACAGCCCAAGGAAACAGAATGATGTTCCGCCTCCTTCTGAGGTACCGGAACTGTGTTCCGGCTCAAAAAGAGCACTGCTCGTCAGTGTATTGAGCCTCGACCTACACAATGTTTGATTTTCAAACATTGTGAATCAAATTTGCCTTTGATTTACAAATGGGGTTAAATTGGTTCTGAATCAATCGCGAATCCGCATAAATACAGGACTGTGCGTAACCAATACAAGATATTCTTGTCTGAAATCATTTAATTTTTATAAAGAAAATTTTTATTTTCTTCATGAAAATGTTGTGCGTTAAGAAAAACGCACTCTACTAGCCAACTGAGGTGCAATCAAAGGTATGCACAGGTTTAAAGGCTGTCGGTGATCACCATCCATTCATCCCACAAACTATCATTTGTGTGTCACACACGTGTGGTGAAATTGGTCATCTGATTCGACCATTCAGATGACGCGCATGTGAGTCATTTGCGTGATGAAAGCAATCACACAACCAATCAGTGCGTGCCGACGCTGCTGTCAATAACCAGATTTAAAAACGGCGACAAAGCGATCATAGCATTTATGGATCGATTCAACTTATTAAATAATTAATGCAGCAAACTGAGATGACGCCAAATGAGACAACGGCATTGATAGTAAAGAGAGTGGTTAAATTGCAAAAAGAAGAGCCCTGGACGCCAAAGAGTGATGGGCCCCCTAAGTTTGTTTGGGGTCCCCTTCTGTATACGCGGCGGAAAGATAGTGAGTGAGTTGCCAAAGGCAACGAAGGGGATGGGGTATGGGGAGGGGGATGTGCCCGCTCCCCATAATGGGGAGGGGTCTGGGGATGGGCTGGGCCCCTCCCCAGATTTTTTTTTGAAAATACTACTTGAAAACACTATTATTTCATACAAACTAAAAGGTTTTTGATCACTTTACAATGAACAAAATAAATCATGACTTGGTTCAAAATTCTCAATGGGTTTGATGGTTTAAGGGAACAGGATTTGTTTCTTGGGATGGATCCCGATCCCGAGATCCAAGAAGAAGGAGTGGCATTCATTACCAATGAGGTTTTGACTTGACACTGGACGTGATTGTACAGTGCAACAGCCCCGAGTGTCAATGTATTAAAAATATATAAAAACAGCTATCTAGGAAAGAGTACAGGATTGAAACAAGTTAGCAAAACGCAATTAGTATGAATTTAATATCAAAAGCCATCCATAGGAGAAAAGTATCATTATCAGGCTCTACTTTGAATCGCATCATTTTCAAAGCTAACAAAACTTGTACGCCTGTCAAGTTTATACATCAAGTTCAATGCTAGATTCACAATAAAATCAAATAATGGAGCAGTAGCAGCACCATTTCCACACCAGAAAACCTTCAGTTACAACTGCTACTAAATGCAAAAATAATATGAAATAGTCTGCAATAGTAACAACACTGACAAAAGTAAAACTTGTTAATCTATCGGAGCAGTAGCAGCATCATTTCCATATCAGAAAAACTTCAGTCACCAGAAAGGCAAAAATAATCTGAAATAGTATGTAATAGTTACAATACTGACAAAGGTATTTAAACTTAACAAGTTAGCTACTACTACAAGTCAACTCTACTTTGGATAGCACCATTTTCAAAGCTACAGAATTTGTCCAATGTCCGCCTGTAAAGTTGTTAGTTCAAGTTCAATGCTATATTTCACATTCAATAATGGAGCACCACTTCAAATACATCAAATCAAATACGTACAACACTGAAAAACAAAAAACAAACAACTAATAAAAATTACAAAACTAGTAGGCTCGTCAATAATAAAGCACCATTCCGCACTAATGAAACTTAACGACTTGACCTACATAGTAGTAATTATTGGCCTACATTCTGTGGTATTTGATTCCTGAGCATGGTTGTAGAATATTTTATGTTTGCCATAAGAATTTTGAAGAATTCTACTAAAATAATCGTTCTAAATTTTGTTCTAAATCTGCAACTTAGCTTAAACTAAGTAGATTCATTTATATTTTACAACTGATGCCAGATGGACAACGTTTCTTCTGTCAAATTTTCATGAGACTGCTTTTTTGGACATTGGATGCATGTTGCATCTCTTCTGTTTGATGCTAGCCATGACTAGCATCTGCTGAGTATTATCTGCTGACTGCATTTCAACTTTTGACACATTCTTTCGTTTTTGTGCTCCACTCAGTCTAACCATTGTTTATCAAATTATCAGTTCAAAAAGACTGACAAATGAACTTTAGTTTTAAAAACCAAACTTTAATAAAGTTTTTTTAATGAACCGAACGATAATAGAAGCAACAGCACTTCGTGCAGACAAAAACACAAAGTACACACCAGCCAAAATCAATGCCAAGCATCCAGAGATATTTCCAGAGAGATTATTGTAATAAAATTGTGCCTGGTTCAGTGGTTTTCTGTTACTGTACTTTTAAGTTTGCACTGTAAACAAAGATTGGATGTTCTTCGAAACAGTGTTTATTAGTCTGGACTGACGGGTACAGTGCCTTCATAGCATTCCGGGGCATGTTTCTACATTATTGGCCCCCGGAACGCTAATTTATAAATATCATGAGCCCCGGAACGGCGTTCCGATGCGTTCCGGCCCACTTTAACCACTGAGTGAAGCTGGAGGTCTACTGTAATTAATACCGCTCAATATTTGGTCTAACACAAAAATAAGCCTTTGCCTGAATACGCTACATTATCTATGTCCGTGTGATGGCTTTCGTAAGATGATGTTCGGTACCATAATCGTTTTTTGCATCTTGCTCGGTGGCCCACGTGTGACACACAAATGATGGTTTGTGGGATGAAGGATGGTGGTCACCGAAAGCCACAAGCTGCATAGTGCATACCCCTACCTTATCATGCAGCAATAGTGTGCTATAAATAGCGTACAGTGTGCTATAAACAGTACAGTATATTATATATAACTTTGTAACTGCTGAGTGTATGCTAAAAAAAAATCACAAACGCTTGTACTTAAGGTTTTTTGTTTTCTACTTTTTTGTAGTTTAAGGAGCATGCATACCAACGAAGACAATTACAGGACGATTCTGTAGAAGAGCCGACACAGAATCGCTTCCATTCTTTAGTCGCCTCTTACGGACGCCAAAAGGTACGTTAAACTCAACATTATTATTATTATGACTCAACCGCCAAGGTGCCCTGGGCTGCTGAGCCACTTCTTTGTTCCCTGGCCTGCAGTGGGTGCATGTACACATTATCATACTTATAGGCTGGATATTAATCCAGGTGTCTATCCTAGTCAAGCCCACCCCTTGCTTATACGGTTGCATCCACAACTCTGTTTACGACTACGCCGGTACTGAGGACCTGATCTGTCAAAGTCGTCGTACTTGAAGCCGGGCAGTCTGAACTGGAAACCATGACCGCTGGGGTCCGGCACCACCTTCATGTTCATCGCCCTGCAATCGTTCATCCCTCATCAATATCTGACACTGCATGTATACACCGTAGCTCAAAAGTAAAGTACATAATGAATTTCTTCAATAACTACAGAACGCAATAAAAATTGTCAATCAAATCTTTACCACATTAACTTGGATCATTGGTTCATATTTCTGTCAATTTTCGTTTAAATTCAGCCAACGGTCAAGAAAATACAAGTTATCAAAGTTGATCTACAAAAAAATGCACCAACCAAGCTGGGGAAACTGCTTAATTGCTATATGTATCAACAATTTTGTGGTAACGATCTCTTTTATATTCCAATTCAATAATTCTTAGCAATCCAGGAATGTACACTTCACGTCTCAAGAAGATACAGTTCCATCATGCACGTGAAACGATCGAAAAGAGTGGTACAAAAGACGAATGACACCAAGCGCTGGGTGTCAAAGTGGCGCGCTGTGAATTATAAAATTATTGCAGCATGGTGCTTGTTACGAATAAATTAGTCAGAAAAAAATCAACGTCAAACACCTGAAGCACGGAATAACCAAAAAGTTGGACAAATTTGAACATTCTGTACTTTTGACAAAGACAAGCAGCGGTGTGAACAATTATTGGCTTGCACAATAGGTGCCAACGGGAATTAAGCAGCTTCCAGCTTGGTTGATGCGTTTTTTCGTAGGTCAACTTTGACTACTTGCATCTTTTTAACCGCTCCATGAAATTGAACAAACATTTGCAAAAATACAAAGCAATGATCCAAGTTAGCATGGTAAAAATTTCATGGAGTTGGCTTATTGTATGCGGGAGTTATTCAAGAAATTCATTGGATCCTTTACTTTTGAGCTATATATATACTCAAGAATCACGATCGAGTGTCTTCATCGCATTCGTATAGTTTATCAAATCAAATGCTTAGAGCGCTGAGTTCTTCACGGATATAAAATAAATAGACTGTCAGGTACTGGTAATATTATTTGCGATTGTAATCATGATTATATTATTATTAGTCAGGGTACCCGGGCCGGGGAGACGAGATACCCGGCGATATTAGGGGCTAACAGGGCCGTCAGGAGCATCAGGCGGCTTCCGGAGACCCAGAGGATCCCGGAGGAAGGCACACTGGGACGCCTAATGAGTCACTGAAACCCCTTGAACCCTCTACCAGTATCGTGAAAAATGTTTGTTTTCTCTCTGGGAGCCCCTTGGCAGCCCCCTGAAAACTTTTTAACAGCCTAGAGGGTCAGGATTAACCTTTGCTGGAAGTCAGTAGAGTCCCTAACGTAAACAAAATTCATTATTCAAGATCGACCCTCAATTAAAACCATTTTTTACATCCCCACATTTTTACAACTCCATCTTTGTTATTGCTTGAGTCATTAACTTATGTATATAAAATTACTCATTATAATTGGGTCATTCCACGCCAAATCGACCAATTTCAGAATAAAATCTGACATGATCATCTCCGATTTGTCAAAAATTCGGTGAGCATGTTGTTGGTCATAGAAAAAGCATTCTCAAAATATTTGATTTTTTGGTCAAGTCGGGTCTGAAATACGGGTCAGCATAGTTTGACCAAAATGATTGGAAATATTTTTTGGGATTGCAGCATTTGACCCGCATGGGTCAAACGATTATATCTCGGCTCCTATGGGACCTACAGACTACAGAGTTTATATTTATATCAAATGAAAGGCATTTGAAAGATCTGAGTCGCAGTACCAGAGTACGTTATAGCAATAAACAAACTCTTAAAAAACAAATCTTGACATCTTGACCATAACCCTGTCAAAGCCAATTTAAAAAAAAATGCAAGCCATTTTTTTCTTGGTTTAGCTAATCAGAATGTATATATCTGTGAAAAAGTTTGTGTGCCTTTAGTTTTTCTGTAATTATTTATTGAAAATTCTAACTTTTACGCATTTTTGGTATAGGTTTGTGTCACGTATTTAGATCACGCTGATCCTAGTTCGTGACTGGCAGCTGCTAGCTACTAGCTGCCAGCTGCTTCTCCTGCACTTCAGGAATTCAAACTGTTGCTGCTGCGCAGTGGTTCCCGCCACGTCGTCGAGTCTAGGTGTGCCTCTGGATCCTTGTTGTAAGCGTAACCTGTAACTGTGCTCACGGTATAGTGTTGTAACATTACATCTTGCGTGTATTTAGAGTGAAAGTTAGATATAGCGGTTTGTCCTATCTCTCGTGGGGAAACTCTTTTGACGATCGATCCAGAGGTATGCCTAGCAGCAGCGATGCAGGCGGCTGTCGGGGGAGACTGCCGTAGGTTTCCGGAGGATTTACTGGAAGCTGTGTAACGGGTAGGAAGTTAGTAACTGATTGTGTACTCTGTATTTATGTAAAGACTGTATTTATTAGTTGTTAGGCATCTATCCTAATTATGATGCTGTCAAGTTATTCTATAATTGTTCCAATGCGTACCTAGCTTATTCTTATATTTCACTATTAAATATTTCATATTTAATATCGGATTTCTGTTCAGTGAATTGGAAAAGTGTAATAAAACCTGATTCGCAGTCAATAAAGATATAAAAGGGGAGTAGTACTGAAACCCCTAGGGGTAATGCGATCGTAAGGTGATTTCAACCTTAACAGTTTGCTAGTGCTGATTGATCAGCTGATGGTATGGAGAAATCATGGTAAAATCTTTTTTTTGCGATCCATCACACAACTTCAAACTCATAAATTGATACACTTTAAATCTATATACCGGTATTAAAAATTGAGGAAACTGAAGAACAAGCAGATATTGAGAGGCCTACTAGAATATTACATGGTTTGATGTCTTTGGCAGGTGTGCAACAGCTCTTGCAGCAACAGATCTTGTTCAACATTCTTGTAAACAAGGAACTGTGAAACGCCTTGCTGCACTTGCAAGTTTGCAGAAAAGAAATTTTGACTCCACAGCAACTGTTCTAGTTCAGTTCGGCAAAATACCATCTGTGAGCTTTCGTTATACTACTGCGGAAGAGCATGAAAATGAATCCGTACTGCTGAATAAGAGATTTGAAGCTATACTAGAACAATTGCTGGTACACACAAATTGCACAACTTTTGTCCGCTATCGAGAACAGAATTGGAGATCAAGAAGTAATGAAGGAGATCAAGGAGTAATAAATAATTACCTCAAGTAATCAAAACAAATTGAACGCATCTCATCAGTCATTTTGAGCGATGTCTCCAAAAATATGACATTCTCAGCCATCAGAGGTTATGCTACTGTCGATTATGATTGTTCCAGGTGACTGGGGTGTGATATGGAATCAATTCCAAACACTAACGAAGTGCAGGTTTTTTTCCGCCATTCGCAGGACCATCAAGATCGTTCAGGTACCCTCCTAGTAGTGACGTTCTTGTCATTAGCTCTCAGGATGTGTTGACTGCAGTCAATCCTTCAACAGCTACAGGTACATGCTAACTGAGGGGGGACATCAACGTTAGCCACAAGACGTTTGACTTTAGGTGTTAGCAGGACATGACATAACAATATGATCAAATGTCTTGATAATATGGAGAGAGTTGGAGGATTATAGGTCAAATTGACAGGCCCTTTCTTCAAATCATTGTTTGAACCACTGACAGTTTTACAATTCATCGATACTTGATAGAATTTATATGTTAATGGGCAAGATCAGGCTCCTTCAAATTAAAATAAATCATTGTATTACGAAAACGTGCAAAAATTCTCCTTCTTCGATAAATGATTACAGAAATACTAGAAGCGACAGCACTCTAATTTTTTCACAGATATGTAGATTCTGATTAGCTAAACTAAGAAAAAATTAGCTTGTATTTTTTTAAATGGGCCTTGACAGGGCCACTGTCAAGGTGTCAAGATTTGTTTTTTAAGCGTTTGCCTATTGCTATAACGTACTCTGGTACTGTGACTCAGATCTTTCAAATACCTTTCATTTGATATAAATATGGACTCTGTAGGTCCCATAGGTGCCGAGATATAAGCGTTTGACTCGTGCGAGTCGGATCATTTCGGTCAAACTTTGCTGACCTATATTTCGGACCTGACTTGACCGAAAAATCGAATATTTTTGGAATAATTTTTTTATGACCAACAACATGCTCACCGAATTTTAGACAAATCGGAGATGATTAAGTCAGATGAGTAGGCTGATTTGACACGAAATGACTTAATTGTCAAATTCACAAATACACAGCTCCCATATTTATTACGGCAAGTCAAATTTTTGACTAGGCGAGGTTCAGGCTCGTATCTGTAGATACGTATATAGATGCTCATATCTGTAGATCTGTGTGTGTGTGTATA
>JAQIWG010009677.1:0-10464 GCA_034695025.1 Chamaedrilus cognettii
ATCGAAATTAATCGATTAATCGATTAAAATTTTTCCCGATTAATCGAACAAGAAAATTTTAATCAGTACCAGCCCTAAAAATTATGTATTTATATGAACTATGGATATTGTTTATTATCGTATGTTTTTCTGTAGGCTATGCTTTTCTAAAATTTCATATATGTTTTATGTATGCTTTTCTCTATGTTTCTGCATGCTTTTCTCTGTTTTATGTATGCTTTTCTCTATGTTTCTGCATGCTTTTCTCTGTTTTATGTATGCTTTTCTATATGTTTCTGCATGCTTTTCTCTGTTTTATGTATGCTTTTCGCTATGTTTTCTGTATGCTTCTATCGGTGTTTTATGTATGCTTTTCTCTATGTTTTCTACATGTGTGCATTTCTTACATACTTTTCTGTATGCTTGTCTGTTTGCTGGTTTGGCAGTTTTGTCGGGGTTGGAGACACTTGCTGCTGCAGTGGCCAAGCGCTACCCAGCCCCTGTTCCCCTTGAGCACCATTCCCCTGGGCCTGGCGTTGCTCTGTCAGGCCCACGAGCCCCTGGGCCTGGCATTGTTTCAACAAGCACACAGGCCCCGGGGCCTAGCCTTGTAGCGTCCAGCCCAGTCCACACAGTTTCACTGAGCCCAAGCCCCACTCAGTGTCCTAACATTGGGGCAGGTTCTCAAGTGAAGGCTGTTGAGGAGAAGATAATCTACTCAATTGCCCAATGCTGCACTGTTGTCAAGCCCAAACTTTTGCCTTGTACAAGTATGGGGATTTTGGCCCCTGCAGGCCCCGTAATGGCAGACTCCAAACTTTTGACTTTCTCAACTCTGAATGAAAGTCGACAGTCGGAGAGAGTTTACCCAGTTGACATGATTATCATCGATTCTGATTCCGAATCGATGGATTTAGACGATACAGGGCTGATCCAATCTGGCCCGATAGTCCTCAATGAACCTGTGGCCCCGATTGAACCGGTGGCCATATCTGAATCTAGCCCAGCTGGGCCCACGACCCAGGTTGGGTCAAAGCCCCAGACTTGCCCCGGGGAGCAGGCTGATAGTGTAACACAAGTTAGCCCTGGAAGTGGGGCCGCGATGAAAGGAGACTTTAGAAGTCATTGGGGAGTTTCAGCGTCCCAGAATCTCAATGGTCCCATAGCTAGCGGATTTACAATGGGTGACAATTTCCCTGTGGCCCAGAGCTTCCCCATGGCCCAGAGCTTCTCCTCAGCCCAGGATTTCAACCAAGCCCAGTCTAACTTGCAGGCATTATTCTTTGGTCAGTCCGTTCTCAAGTGGCAGCCGCATTCCACGACCCACTCCATTAACCAATTTCTTGGCACTGTGTGCTCTGTGGGGGCCAGTCGGGATCTTGGAGGTAGCAAGTACCCCGTGGGCACAACACTGCCATCTGTGATTGAACCTAACGCTTTTGGCCGCGTGAGTGAGATTCGCCCCTTGAATCAATATAGAGAAATGGATCAGGGTCAGTCGACGAGTGAATTTCAAAGAGCTGCGTCGTTTTCCCTGGGTGCTGAATCTAATTTCTCCAGCGCTTGGACCTTTGATGCCCGGTCGGATGATATTCACCCTGTCCCGTCGAATCCCCCTTCGACTTCTCGGCGTATCTCTGGGACCTATCTGCCACAGAATTGTCCATCAACGAATGCACAAACTTCTGTTTCGTTGTTCGTCGCGATGGATGGGACGACTTTGTCTTTGCCGTCGAATCATATTGGCATCTCCACATCGCAAACTTTTCTTGGCGCCACTACCGCAATTAACAATAGTGCCGCGATAAACGTCAGTGTATCAAGAAACACTACTGCTTCAAGAAACATCAATGCATCAATAAACACTGCTTCTTCGATAAAAGCAACCGCCGCGGTAAACAAAGCGGTTCAAGAAACGAAGTCTTCTCGCTTGCTAGTGACAACCCCATTGAGCGCAGCTGCCCTATTCAAATCTAACAATACTGCCACAAAGCCAGTCACGCCAAGTCCAAAAGCTTCTCGACATTCAGCTGCTGCATCGGCAGCTTCGAGTGTGTCTCAGAAAACCTCCGCTCTTTCTCTCACAACCTCTGTTGCTCCTGTTAGATGCTCTTCTACTACCCTCTTCACGGCCTCTGTAGCACCTCTGAAAGCGATGGCAGGCTCTGTGGCAGCTCGTGTGAAAGCTCTGGTTACCCCAGTCAAAACCTCTTCTGCACCAATTAAAGACTCCGTTGCCCCTGCTTATACCTCTGTTACCCGTGCCAAAACCTCTGTTACCCGTGCCAAAACCTCGGTAGCCTCTATTAAAATCTCGGTAGCCCCTGCAATAGTTGCCCCTGTCATAGCCTCATTTACCCCAGCTAAAACCTCAGTTACCCAGGCCAAGACGTTGGTTGCCTCCGCCACACTCTCGGTTGCCCCTGCAGAAAGTTTTGTCGCCTCTGCCAAGACATCAGCTGCTGCTGCCAAAATTTCGATTAGCCTTGCCAAAACCTCGGTTGTCACGATGAAACCCTTGGTTGCCCCAGCAAAAGTTACCCCTGTTAAGGGCTCTGTTACCTCAGTCAGAACCTCTGTTACTTCTGTCAATGCATCAGTTGTTCCAGTCACAGCTTCTGTTGCCCCTGCGAAAGCTTCTGCCACCCCTGACAAAGCCACAGTTAAAGCCTGTGTTGCCCCAGTTAAATCATCGATGGCTCCTGCCAAGGCCTCGGTAGCTCAAACCGAAATCCATTTTGCCCCTGCTAAAGGCTTCCTTGTTTCAGCAAAAACTTCAGTTGCCTCAGTCAGACCCTCTCTTGTTTCAACCAAGGCCTCTCTAGCCCCCTTGAATACCGCCATTGCTTCAGCCAAAGAAATCGTTCCCCCTGCGAAAACCTCTCTGAAAATCCCCTCTGCATCTCTGAAAACCTCTATGGCCCCTCCGATAACCTCTGTTGCCCCTCTCAAAGCCTCTTTGGCCCCTCTGAAAGCTCCCGTAGCTCCCCTCAAAACCTCCATTGTCTCCACAGCAACCCCTACCACCCTGCTCATCGCTTGCGTCGCCCCTCTCAAGTCCATTGGTGTCTCTTCAAAATCTTTCACGTCCATCCTTCCCTCAATCACAGCTGCAAACCCATCCTTATCAACCACAGTGGCAACCTCTAGTTTGTCCAAAGCCACTTTTGTGTTGCGCACGTCGCTTATGCAGTCGAGGCCTGTTGTCCCAGCCACTCTCGTGGATCTGTTAAAGGCGGCTGATCCGCTGAAGGCGGAGGTTTTGTTGCCCCCCCCTGTGGCCACTCGCGTGCCCTCTAGGGATCTTTTGAATGCTACTGCCCCGCTTAAGACTTCAGTTGTTTCTAATTCCGCTGGGTCGCTTTTCATAACTGCTCCTCTGCAATCTTCTAATGCTGTAAAAAGTATGACTTCTTCTTTTGGTTCGACAACTTCTCTTGGTACCACAGCCACTGTGAGCCATACTAATGGTCAATCAATGAAACCCCCGCTGAATGGCTTTGTCACATTGCGTTCTACCATTCCGACATCTAGACCATCCACTGCTTTGAATGCCACTGCCCCCTCATTGAACGGTCATGTCATGCGACCAACCACATCGAAAGTTGCTTTCAGCGCCATTGCTGCGTCCAAATCCGCCTTATTGTCGAATGCTGTCATTCCATTACGTTCCCTTGTACCCACAAATGAATCTAAGGCCGATGTGAAAAAATCCACGACTTCTCAACTGCAAGTGCCAAATGCTGCTTTGAAGACTTGCGCACAAGCTGCTGCTGCGGCTGCGTCGCTTACTGCAGAGCCTTCGTGCAAGGGTGATGATGGTCACTTGGCCATTTCTTCCACTTCATCTTCTTCTACTTCTTTGACTTCTTATATTTCTACTTCTGTGTCTATTACTTCGACTTACTCTTGTGTTACTTCTACGTCTTCTTCGGCGCAATATAATTCCGCCGCCCAGTCGCACTCGAGCTCGTCTCAAAAGACGGCGGCGCTGCTGAGTTCCGCCGCCGCTCTGCTCAGCTCCACTGCCGCGTTACTGAGGAGCGCCAATTCCATGGGTTCCGCTGCTCCGCCGACAGCCCCCCCGGGTTCCCTGAACTCCTCCATTGCCCCTCTTGGTTCTGTAAAATTCTCTGCTGCCCCCACTAGTTCATCAAAATCTTCTCCAACCATTCCTTCTCTTCTAAAACTAAATACCGCCCCTTGTACGTCAAATTTTTCCGCTCTTTCAAACTCCGCTTCCAATCCCTCCGACAAGCCACTAAAATCTCTCGCCTCCTCTTCCGTTTCCAACCCCCTGTCTAATCAAATCACCAATTCCGCTCCCCCAGTCCTTCCACCGCACCATCCCCCAGCAAAAAGACCCGCATCCCCGCCCAAACTCGCCCCCATGCCCCTGATACCCCCCTTCCAGAGACATTGCGCCCCTACAGATATGGCCTCCCTGTATCGCCAACTGAACACGCGACCCCAGCTGGTTCAGAAGATGCTAGCCTGTCAGACCCGCCGGACATTACTCCGGCCCGGCGCCCCTGGGGACCGGTACAAGCTCTACATGGGGGGGGCCCATGGGGCGGCACCTACACCCCTGCCTCCAGTTGACCCCCCCAGATTTGCGGATTTCTCGTTTCGCCGCTCCAATTCGGAGGACGTTCGTCGTTTGATCGCCGAGAAATTCAGCTCCTCTGTCGCGGGGATTGGAGGGGGCGCTGATGGGGGGGCGAGAAAAGTGGGGGACGCTGAAGCGGGGGGCGGGCTTGATGGAGCGGGGGAAGCGGGGGGGATGGAGAAGGAGGTGGAAATTGAAATTGGGGGGGACGGCGTTGATTTGGGGGAGGAAGATGACTGGGTGGATGTAATGTTTGACGTCGGCGCAGTTCCGTTTGTGGAGGAAAGGCGAAATCTGGCGGCGATGCTTGACGAGTTTGTAATTGGGGAGGCGGAGATGGAGGATGATGTATCCGGGGGACAGGAGGCCCATGCATTTAGCGGATTTGGATCAGGAAGCGGCGCAGGGTTGCTGGGTGATCCGCCTGATAGAATTGTGTCGGGGGGTGTCATAGGGGGGTTGGCAGGGCCCTCATTTGGGGGGTTTTGGGGAGGAAGTGATGCAGGGTTTGTGGTGAATGGCACAATTGGTGGTTGGGGGTCGGGAAGTGCAATGGGGGGTGCGGCCGTCCCCTCGTGTTGGGGCTATGGTTCAGGAGCTGGACAGGGGTTGTTGCCAAACCCCTCATTTGGGGGGTATGGATCGGGGAACGTTGTGGGGGGGCAAGCAGCCCCCTTATTGAGTTGGATTGACCCATCGGGAACTTTTGGGGGGTTACCGGGGAACATGCGGGCCCCCTTGTTCGTGGGATCGGGTGTAGGGTTTGGAATTGGAGGACAGGCGGCTTTTCCGACGATGAGGTGGATCTGAAATGTTTTCAAATTTGGGGGTGTGGCAAATTTGGGTTAGGAGGATGATAGGCCCCGCGTTCTATGGAGTAATTTGAATTTTTCAAATTGAGAGCGTAGGTGACGTAGTAGGCGGGATAGCCTAGATTTGTGAGTTTGTTCGTCTCTGAGTCATATATGTGGATGTTATGGTGGACTACGGGTTAAGTTGCCGATTGAACAGTTGATGTTTTACTAGTATTCAAGGTTTTCTATCTATCAATTAGTGCTGCTTGACTTTCTTGTATATATTTATTTCAAAGGAGTCTCACTGTTGGTTGCTCGAACTCGATTAAAGTGCAAAATAACTTTGGCCCGAATTAATGGTCCGAATTAGCCAACGAGAGTATTAAATAGTTTACTCTCATGGAGTCCCATTGGTCATTTTGAACCAAGAAACTAAATCGCACTTAATTCGCACTCAAATCGAGGTCGAGAAACCAGCCGTCAGTGTAGGCCAAACGTTACGACTTACGCAAAGTTTTCAAATTTTATAGAGGCGTGTTGAGATTTGATTGTCCGATCAGCACATGAACCGCAGTTAGATTTGAAACAAGTGATTCAAGCGCGTTGATTATTCAGGTTGTGAAGCTGATTTCGATCTCAGTGTGTCTTCGTGCAATCTAGCATTAGCTGTGCTGAGGTGCATAGATTTGCTTTCTACAATGGTGCTTCTTAGTGTGACGAGTTTTGACATTTTGTAATTGCATTACCGGAATGACGTAATTTTACCGTAATGCGATTACATCATTTTAGTAATGTGTTCTTCTGCTTGTATGATAGGAGGGCGTTAAATTGCGTGAAAAGTACTTTTCAATACTTTGCATTTGTCTAATTAAGTGCTTATATGATCTTCAGCATTTCTATGCGAAATACTTGAAAGTTGCATTTTTCTTTTTATTTCCGGAAGGCAGTTAAAGACATGATTGACAGTAATTAATTGTTGTTATAAGCTGTAATTGGATTGCGTTATTATTTGCTGTAGTGCTAGTATTGCGGTGTCTGAACTTTGTACAGTGTAATTGTGCAGTGCCTTTTGAAATTAGAGAATAGTCAGTTTTAGTCAAACTTGAATACCACCTCCTTAAGGGGGGTCAAACTTACTATAAAACATAACTTTCGCGTGCCTGTTGTTTTTGTGAATTTTGTGGATCGGTCAAATTTGCTCAAATTACATACAGCGAAGATATTGCTGCAGAATCTGTATATATTATAATAGGCAGTCTTCAAAAAAGCGAAAATGCCGGGCAGCTAAATTTCACAGGCGAAATTGCCAAAATTACATGCAGCTAAAGTTTTATGTTTTACAGTATGTCCTGATATTATCGAACATTAAGGGCTGGTTTTTCCAACACGGATTTAATGGTGGTTCAGGATTTAACCCACCATTTTGCATAGGCTAAATTCTGAACCATCATTTAATCTGTGTTGGAAAAACCAGACCTAAGACTTCATAAAATCCAAAATTTAGAATTGACATGATCCAAGATCAAGCCTTGATGTAATCCTTCAAGAATTCTAGTCCTATGTGAGCGTTTTTTGGTTAGTTTTTTGCAGTCAAGGTGATTTTTTTTGCTTTCTTTATGTGTCATTGAACTGTATTGTAACAACAATGGTTGAACCAAAGACTTCAGAGCAATAACTGAATCTCGCATTGTCTGTCCGCAGCGTTGGAAGATCTGACTCCTTTCAGCCTCCATCTTGCCACTCGGTTTTATGTAGCTAATGATAGAGTGTTCAATTTGATAGGGTGCTGTAAAGTTTATGATTTTGATGCTAGCGGCACATTGATAATGTTGCTTCATGAACTTTTCACCACGCCACCGAATCTGTGTTTCCTGGGAAGCGGGCGTGTGATAAATTTCCATTACTACTGCTACTACTAATGGCTTTCAACCAACTGATGCGTGACGGTGTAAGTCTGCCCCTGAAAACCTATAATAAAACGAGTGGTAAGATGGCGGAGCGGTGGGATCATTTGTGTGCGATAAATGCGAGGTCCAGTTCTCATTGCAAAGTCTTTGGGCTGAATATGCTTCCATGACGGCTCTGTATAATTGACCCCCTGCAGATCGAGGAACAAAGAATTGATTTGTAGCCCAGAGCTCCCCGGGCAAGTCGTAAAGGGCGACTAAAGAAGGGGGAGCGGTTCTGTGCCGGCTCTCTTGCACAGAACCGGGAACTCTATAGTGTACGAGTATATATAATCTTGGTGCTACACCGTAAACACGGTCCCTAAATTAGAAAAAATGTTGAATTGAGTGTTCTTACAGATGTGCAATGATCATAAACTCTTGTAATGCTTGGCGCGTAATACAGAAATATAGCGTTGAGTGGAGAAGTGTCATGCATATTATTGAAATAGCTCGCATAATGCATAAATGTTGTGTGTAATGCATCAACATTTGGCATATGCAGAAATATCGTGCGCATAAGAAATTGATGTTGAATAATGTCAGAGATATTAAACATTCATATTGCCTCTACCGATATTCATGTCGGTCTAATTTCTTTTGAAATCGAGTTTTCGCCGAAATCGAGTTTCTGGTCTAATTTGAAATAGAATTTTGCCATTTAATAGTGTTATATTAGTTGATTTAAAATTTATAGTTTTTAGAGCGCTCTGTTTGCGGCTTAATTTGTGTTTTCAATAAAATTTAATGTAGTTCAGAAGATCTGAGATATTTTTGCTCAGAATAAACATTGATATAATTTTGAGGGCATTTTAAAGAATGAAATGCTAGGGTACCCCCTGCACGCCGGCGAACAAAGAATTGGCTTGCAGCGAGTCGTAAAAGGCAGACTAAATAAGGGGGAGCGGTTCTGCGCGGGCTCCCTTGCACAGAACCGGACTGTATAGTCTTCGTGCCGTGCTACACTCGGTCGCTAAACTACAAAATGCAACGCAGGGCATTTTTATTTTTCTTTCTTTCTAAAGGCACGAGCCATATTTTGAATCTCATTGTTACTGGTATCGAAGTTTATTTATCTAACACCTATTGAATCTTTGTCGCATAATTGCGTTTGTTAAGTAAAATGACTTACAAGTGCATCGTATGTGCATATCATGGCTTTTCTAGTGCATCTTCAATTTCTTGCTGCTCTTTAATTGCTTACCGCCGTTACTACATCCGTATGTATTATTCAATGTGGTTAAGTGCTCTTGTCTTGTAACAGCTCTAACGGTTGCGCTAATTCATTCATAATTATGTGCTCTACTTAACATGCATTGTATGAATATGTGCTAAGATAGGACTCAGATCGAGTTGTAGATTGATCGATCAGTTCATCCAATCCGCCGTTAGTCTTTTGGTTTTTAAAGAATTTCTCAATTCTGATGATGCCAAAGCTGTATGCTGGGTTTCTCAGTTAAGTATGATCTCTTAATTATCTCAGTTTTAATAAATTGGAGCAGACATCGTCTGCTCCAATCAGCGCAATGTAGGCTCTTTCTACGATCTATTTAGCGCAACGTCGTTAGTTGCAGAGATCTAGGGTTTAAATTTCATTGTTTCATTGAAGAACCTGTCCTTAAAACTTCTCTTTATTGTCTTCGACGAGTTGATATTTACTTGTGTGCCTTCGTTCAATTATGTGTTCGACTATCGATCTCAGTCAATCCTATGATATGTAATGTTTTTTTTTTTTTTGAAAGGGTTCATAAAACCAGTTAGTGTGGTCAGTGTTATCATCTGGATAGTCGGTAGTATATTAATGTGTGTACTTTTAGTATTCATCTGATATTAGTAGTGTTCATATCGATATAAGCAGGGTTTATTTTAGGAGGCGTAGTACGCCTAAATCAAGGTTTTTTAAAATGTCGACGTCTAAATAGAAACAGGTAGGCATAGCATAATTCTTAAAAATTAATGAACAAGGTGTAGACCTACTGTGTAGATTGCTCCATATTTTGATGGCACTGGCGTAAGACGACGCAACTTTATTAAGATGGAGGCGTAGCACTACGCCGGTTTCATCAGGGCTAAAATTAACTCTGGATACAAGTATAATTAACGTAAGTTGCCTTCGGTGTTTGCTCAATGTGTGCCAAGCAAGACATGCCTTACGATGCGTGCGCTGTATTTTGTGTGAGAATTTCAGGCCGTTTTGACGGTAGTCTGCAACAATGTTTGAGTGCCGATCTGTAGTCTCGCAAATCTCCATTTACCTTACCACGCTAGTGGAAATCAGTTTATGGGCATTTTATGGACAAAAATTGACACCCAATATACAGTGGAACATGAATTTTCTTGTGCACATAATTTTGTCGGATTTCACCAATCGGCAAAACTCGCTAAATTGAAACGCGCATAATAAAGCTGCAGAGTCCATATATGATGTCTAAAATATATGTCTCTAAAAACTCAAAATAAATTGGTTTGTTTTTTAAGCGCAGAAGTGCTTGCTTCTATGACTGATTGTTCTATGGTTTACTAATAATTAGCTTTGTAAATGTTTATTATATTTTCTTGAAAATGCTCAATTACGTTTTTAAGCGCATCATTTTGAGTGTATGCTACAAACGACTGAAGTTACTAACTAGTCGTTTGCAAGCGGTTTTTTTTGTTCATAGTCGTTGTCTGGTATCTTAAGAATATTTTCTTCGTGAATGTATAATTCTGTTTTCAGTCGATTCGGGTTGTCGAGTCTAGACGATTTGATTGTGATTTAAGGTTTCACCTTTTGTTTTATGGCCACTGTATTTGTACTCTCATCTAGCGTATCAATATTGATATCAGTACCCACCATTACGATTTAACCTCGAGTTGGTCAATCGGCGGATTGAGAGTGACAGTTGTCAATCTTCTATGCCTAGCGTGACGTCACACAATCCACCGATTGAGCCAACTCAAGGTTAACTCACAATGGTGGTTACGGATATGAGTGCATTGATGTGACATTGTCGAATAAAAATGTGATATCAAAACCTTTCACTTTTACGTACTTATTGCTTATGGATAATACATAGTACGACAGCGTACTATAGTACGACAGCGTACTATAGTACGACAGCGTACTATAGTACGACAGCGTACTATAGTAGAAAAT